>VWYO01025560.1:83780-125445 GCA_013400275.1 Rhadina sibilatrix | reverse complement strand
AAAAAAAAAAAAAAAAGCCGCTGGATTTTTACTGAGGAACTCTTGTGTAGCTTAGCCAAAGAAGAGTAAGGACCCTTGAGGACTTGAAGGAGGTTTGGTTTAGATGAGATATTGGGAAGGAATTGTTCCCTGTGAGGGAGATGAGGCCCTGGCACAGGGTGCCCAGAGCAGCTGTGGCTGCCCCTGGATCCATGGCAGTGTCCAAGGACAGATTTGACAGGTCTGGGAGCAGCCTGGGACAGTGGGAGGTGTCCCTGCCCATGGCAGCAGGGTGGAATGAGGTGGTGTCTCAGCTCCCTTCCAACCCACACCACTCCAGGATTCTACGACTCTCTGAGGGGTGTGTGTCCAGATGGGCTGGTCAAAGTGTGACACAGAAGGCAAAGGTTTCCAGCCAACGAGCCATCCATGTGCCTCCTGGGCTTTGCCTGAGGCCCACACCCTGTGTTCTCCTTGGCCTCTGAGGCCCTTTAAGAATCAGAAGTTACGTCTTCTGGTGGGGTGTGTCGCTCTCCACTTCAGAGATACTAAGCAGCATTGCTGCTGGATGCCTTCCACGTTCTCCTTTGAGGCATCACAGGACTGCAACCCCACCTGCTGCTGGCACAACAGGAAGAGAAACAGCCTGTGGGACCAGCTGTGTCCCCACTGCCGTCCCACAGGTGCAGGTCTGCTGCTGCTGAGTCACCTCCTCTGAGGCACACCGTGGCACCAGCAGCACGTTCCTCAGCACTGGGGCTGATCATGTCCTGGGCTCCCCATGCCCACCTTTCCCCCAGCTGGTGCCCTGCTGTTTCTCCTGCTGCTTTCCCACACGTCCCAGCCACCAGACTGCATGCCCAGGGTGCTGGCTGGTGCCTCTTGCCAAGCACAGGGGTAAACCAGCCACAAGTCTTCTGCTCCTGGCATTCTGAGCTGGGAAAGGGAGTGTCACCCTGATCTTAGCAATAAGGGAATGTCAGCCCTTGTGCAATTCCTGCCAGATAAGCACAACTCCCTTGCAGTAACCTTGGAGAACATGGTTCAAGCCAAAGAACCTGATGAGGGAAGCAGTCCTTATCTGCTTGTTCCTCTCCTGGTTTAAAGTCCCTTTGGCTGGGCTGGGATATCTCTGGTTTACACATTTAGCAGGGGTTTTGCCCGTGCTGGAGTGGCAGAGTGGAGCTTGAGGAAGCTGCTGGTCTTTTCACAACACCTTGCTGGAGCAGCTCACGCAATCATTCCATTTGCTGTAACGAAATGGAATAAACAAAAGCATAAACCTTCCTGAGTGTGGGTTGGGAAATAGGGGAGATGTGATCAGTGGTGCTGTTTTTCTCTGGTAATTCCTCCCCTGTCCTCCCTGTGTTCAGAAAAGGCCAGAGCAAGCCTGAACTTCTTGTACTTCTTCCTTGATCTCCCTTCATTGTACAATTGGCTTTAAAGTGTATTTTACAGCTACAGTAGTTTGGTTTGTGGGTGAACAGGCCTGGGACAATGTGAGCAAAATTTCTTGATAAAGAAATACCTACAGTTTTCAAGTTTGGTGCCGTAGTGTTCTTGAGGTTATTTTCCAGCATACTGGAGAAAAGCTGATCTGGCTCAGCTTTGCCAAAGCCCTGATCAGGGCTATCAGAGGCGTTTAGGGAGCAGGGACATGTCCATCAGGGTGTATTCCAGGGTCAGGCATGGTCACAGAATCACAGAATGGACTAGGTTGGAAAAGACCTTACGAGATCATCAAGTCCAGCCTATGACCCAACACCCCCTCACCAACTCAACCAGGGCACTGAGTGCCATGTCCATTCTTCTTCTGAACACCTCCAGGGACGGTGACCACACCACCTCCCTGGGCAGACCATTCCAGTGTCCAACCACTCTTTCAGAGAAGGATTTTCTCCTGATGTCTAACCTAAGCCTCCCCTGGTGCAGCTTGAGGCTGCGTCCTCTCGTTCTGTCAGTGCTTGCCTGGGAGAAGAGCCATCATTATCAACTCTGGCTGGTGAAGTTTTGGAGAAAATCACATCTAATCTGGATTTCAGCTAACTGTAGCTTTCCATGGCCTTATACCATTCCCAGCTGCTTGAAGTCCCACCACATGAAAATGGAAGTCTCAAAGACCAGGGTCTCTCTCTCTCTCAGAGGTTCACCTAACAAACTCAAAAGAAAATTTTAAAATTACATCGGAAATAACACAGAAGTTGCTGTGAGTCCCTGAAATAAGAAAGCAAAGTGTTTTCAACCAAATGAAAGCCTGAATCTACTCAGCAATGCCTCTGGAAATTGTTGTCAGGCTGTTAAGGGTCAAAAAGATGTGAAAAGGCAGCACACCATCTGTCATAACTCGATGAAACCTTGTCCTAGATTAACTCTGGGACAAATCAGTTTCTTAATAACCCCACAGGCCAACACGTTGCTTAAAGCAGCCACCAGAGCAAGCTTTGGATTACTTGCCAAAGCACCACTTCTCTTCAAGCCCGTGCCTGTGGGCAGGAGGCTGTGGTAGGGGTGTTCAGCACCTCTCCAGCATGGGCACAGCCTGGCCCTATGCTCCATTCCACAGCTCCTGCGCGTGCTGCTGTCCTTTGCAGTGACTGTGTGATGGTAGGAAATGATGGATCAGCCAGCAGGGTGACACTGCTGTGCCCTGGGCAGCATGTGACACAGCTTTAAGCCCTCATGGCCTCATGTGACATGCTCTGCATGAGCACATCTGGAAGAAAATTGAATAAGAGGCTGAGTGACCAACATCCTCCCCACGTGGAGGTGTGTGGCTGAGGCTGGTTTGCCCACAGAGGGAGGAGAAAAAAGGGTGTTGAAGGCTTTGTGCTGCATTGGAAGCTGTGAGGGTGAGAAGCTGATTGATCGCCATCGACTGAGATATGTAGGACATGGATCTGTTGGAGCAGGTCCAGAGGAGGTCATCAAATTGATCAGAGGGATGGAGCAGCTCTGCTGGGAGGAGAGGCTGGGAGAGTTGAGATTGTTCAGCCTGGAGAGGAGAAGCTTTGGGGTGACCCAACTGTGGCCTCTCAGTGCCTGACAGAGAGGTAAGAGTCATGAAGAGAGACTGCTTAAAAGGGATGGAGTGCCAGGGCACAGGGAATGGCTTCCCACTGCCAGAGGGCAGGGATGGATGGGATATTGGGCAGGAATTGTTCCCTGGGAGGGTGGGCAGGCCCTGGCACCGGGTGCCCAGAGCAGCTGTGGCTGCCCCTGGATCCCTGGCAGTGCTCAAGGCCAGGGACTGGGGCTTTGGGGCTTGGAGCAGCCTGGGACAGTGGGAGGTGTCCTTGCCCATGGCAGGGGTGGAATGAGATGAGCTTGAAGGTCCCTTCCCAACCAAACCTTTCTGTGATTCCATGATTCTGTGATACTCTGTGCAATCACCACAGACCTGTCTGATGATGTTTGACTTGCCTGACAGACCTGAGACACACAAAGGACTCCTATCCTGCCATGGCAGTCCCAGGAGATGGAATTTCACAATATTTATTCTGCAAGCACACCCCTTCATCCATTGTTGATCCTTTAACAGCAGAGGGGAAGCAAGCACCAGAACCTGATCTAGCCAGAACTTCACCAAAGCCCTCTGTCATAGGAGAATGAAGAGAATGCATTGCACACACTGAACCAGGTAATTGCAGAAGTGGCAGAAACCTTATAACCTGAACAGAAAGAGACCAAACCCTGCACTTTTAATGAGTTTTCAGAAGCTAAAGGTTAGTGCTTTTAAACCAAATTTGAATAAATGGCAGGTGGGAGCGTGGTTTAGTGGTGAGCAAGGTTGGGTTTGATGATCTTAGGGGCCTCTTAAGGATTCTGTGATTCTAATTTCCTGCCAGCTTTTCAGAAGCTTGCTGGGGAAACATCCTGCCAGCATCTTTGTGTGTTTATTTGCCAAGGTGGAGAAGTCACCCTGCATTTGCATTGATATCCATGGCATGAGCACAGTGCAGTCCTGTAAGATGCTGCTCCAGGGCACGGCCCGGCCGTGAGCAGCTGAACACACAGAAAAAGATGTCATTACAAATATCCTAAGTGAGGCAGCTAATCACTGGCAATCCAGGCAGATCCTATCTGACCTATAGCCTCATTCCTGCACCCTGGCATTACCTCACCCTGTCCTGTTTTCTTCTGTGGTCAGTTCCAGCTGTAAGGGTAGAAAGTGAAACACTTTGCAGATGGTAACTCGAGCAGAGCTCGCCGCAGTTGTCCCACAAGGCACCACCAGCCCTGTGCCACCACCTCCAGACCTCTGGGTGAAACTCTGCTGCTAACCCCCCACAGTTTGGCTCTGGAGAGCAGCTCCAGTGCTGGGCTCCATACCCTCCTCACCACCCACCTCTTCCCTGCAGGGAGATGCTGGTGGCACCGTGGGCATCTGCCAGCATGACCAGCCACTGGAAATTATCCCTGAGCAGGAGGAGCATTGGGCAGGCAGCTCTCCTTCACCTGCAGATGTGCTGAAAACCCCACACCCACAGGATCCTGGAGTGGTTTGGGTTGGAAGGGACCTCAAAGCCTGCCTCATTCCACCCCTTCCACTATCCCAGGCTGCTCCAAGCTCTGTCCAACCGGGCCTTGGGCCATTCCAGGGATCCACATCTTCTCAGGGCACCCTTTGCCAGGGCCTCCTCACCCTCAGAGGGGAAAATTTCTCCAGAGTTTTAACCTCTAGTTAACAGTACAACCACACAGAGCCCAATAGACCCTATCCACTTTATTGTTATTATTATTATTACATATTTGTGGAAAGAGAACCTTATCCTTTGCCCTGCTTTCTCCCAGGCGTATTTTAAGAAGATAGTTACACAAATTGGCAAGCTCACAATTCCTCCTCTGATCAAAGTATTATTAACAATTTAATCCAGAAGCTGAAAACAGATTTAGGCTCCTTACTGCTTTCCACCACACTCTCCTTCTGTCTCCCACAAAAGCATTCCCTGAGAGGCAGCAAAAGGTGGCCTTTGCAGATGGGTTTGTGCCTCAGAGTAGCTTCAAGTGGTGCAGAACGGTGTTTCCTGGTAGAACTTAGTGAAACTCCTTTGTGTGTAAGTGAGATTATCCAAATCAGCATGAATCTGAGGAAGATGTCCCCTTTGTTAGTAAATTGGGCAGTTCTCATGGGAAAAAAGTCCGTGGCAATCATTGTCATCAGGCAAGGAGTTCATAGCTTCTTCCAACTGTGAATGAAGGCAGTGAGTGTCAAGACGTTGGGATTCCTGGTGTGGAAGTGTTGCCAGAAGGTGAACAAAGGACCCATCCATCACATGGTTTCCTCCCAGCAGACCTGCTCCTGCAGGCTCACACCAGCATCCAGGAGGGCACGGAGATTCTGTCCAGCTGTTTGCAGCTGGGAGCCCAAGCTCAAGGAGCCCAGAGTCCACAATGGCCACCAAGAGCCAAGTTCCACCAAAACTGGTCATTGCTGGAAAACCGTGTGAGTGAGGCACATGGGAGACTCAGGGTGTGAGGGCCACGCTCAGCTTCTGCAGGGACCTATTGAACCTCAATCCAGCGTGCTTTCCCAATCATTGGATTGGCTGGTTTTCCTCACTGGCAAGGGTAATATCAATCCAGACCAAGTGTAGTGGTTTACTGAGCTTTTTCTCTCCAATTTTTCTTTGCTTTTTTTTTCCCCCCCCCAAATGAAAGAAGCCCCAGAAGTCATTGAGAAGCCAACAATCACTGCCATTGCTCCATCTCTAGGTGCCCTTCTCCATCAGGTCAAGCATTTCTCTGTACACCTGTTCGTAGACCTGCTTGCCCCAGAGAAAATCAAAGTGGACGAATTCGGGGATGTACTTTTTGTAGGCCACGTTGGAGATACGGGGCAGGGTGATGTTCACATCCTCAGGGGCTGAAATCCAGTCCTTGCCCCCATACCAGGTGGCCAGTGGGGTTTTCATCTTCTCCAGCTCATAGAAGGGAGGAGTGGTCTGGAAGACAGGAGGGAGGTAAAGGGCAAGCCAAAAATTCAAAGTGTACCCTGATGGCTGCTTGGCATTTCTCCCTTATCCCAAGGGATAGAAGAGGAACCATCACCACAGAGCCTCACTATGCCTTGGGCTCCAGTTCTTTTCACCAGAGGGTCAAAAAGTCGTCACTGAGTGACCTTCCTTATTTGAAAGTTGAGAACCTGCTTCCCCATATAAAGTAAATTCCATTAATACCATGTAATCCATAGAATCACATAATGGTTTGTGTTGGAATGGACCTCAACAGTCATCTGCCTTGGGCAGGGGCACCTTCCACTATCCCAGGCTGCTCAGTTCTCCAAATTCAGTCTCTACCACTGTAATATTTCCATTGCAATATTGGTTTATTTTCCCCCTGAGCACGGCTCTCTCTTACCTGGTTGTAGTGCAGCATGTTGTCACTGCCATAATCATAGTACTTGAACTCCCCTGTCTGATAGAGCTGGAAGAAGAGAGTTACATTTATTATCCACACATTGGAGGGGTCTCTAAGAAAGATAACAGAGGGGGACTGCACTGCTCCCTCCTGCCACCCAGGCTCAGGGAAGCGATTTTTACAGCTGGTACTGGATTTTGGGAGCAGAGCTCAGCCCAGGAAGACCTCAGGGGAAACCCACAGGGAAGAACCTGGTGTACAACCAAGAGCCTCAAAGGAGACATGAATCAGGCAAGTTCTGGGCAAGTTTTTTGTGTGCTGTGTCAATGCCACCAGCAGAAGGACGTGAGTAGAATGTTTTCCATAATCAGTTGCATCACTCGTGGTCTTACTGACCCTCAGCCTTTACTCTGGCCTCTCCTGTCCTTGTTTATCAACAGTTTTTGTTCCACCTCCACCACCTACAGGCCCCAAGGACTCTTGGACCTCTTCTGTTGGAATCAATAACTGTTGTATTCTTCTGGGGAATGGTTTTTTTCCCCCAGAACCCCCTGAAGCCTGTAACCATGTAGTTTGACCCTTCCTTCCTATCTTGACCCTATTGGCTCAGGTCTAGCTATCTTTTCCTGAGCAGGAGACCAGATAAAGTCCTGTTCTTCCTTGTTCTGTCTCCTTTTGCCCTGGGACCCTTCAAGAATAAAGCCTTGGACTGATCCCTAGGGTGAGACCCTCTTTTGGACTCTTTTGCCCTGTACCCTGAGATATTCCTCCAAAGCCCCTCAAGGAATTGAGCTAGCCACAGGAGCCCGGGGGGCAGAGGGGGGATATTTCAAATAACTTCATCTGCACCAGTGCTGCAGGGCAACTTTCCTCTCCCTCCCTCATACAGCTCTGCAGGGGGAGCAGTGGGGGGCCGTTCCCAACCCCGAGCAGAGAAAGGAGAGCACCAAGTGTTACCTGGCGCCAGTGCAACATGTTTTTTAGGGATGTGGAGTCAGGGTAGCGGGCCAGGTAGACATCAACACGGCTCTGCAAGGAACCATTGGAGAGGTTTATCCTCTGCCCAACCCCCCACCCCCCAAAAATCCACGTTCCAAATAAAACCAAAGAAAATCAAACCGCACAAAACCGTGTCCAGTAGCCACAGGAGCCTCACTTACACGCTCACGCAGAGCTCCCTGCAGCAAGCTGAGCAATTCCCACAGGAGGCTGGGCCATGCTGGGAGTCTGCCTGGTTTCCAAGGCAAAGTAAGGCTCCCTACCTCGTGCTCAGGATTCTTTTGCAAAGACAAAGCTCAGATAATGGCAGTAGCTTTGTGTGTTGTTCCTAACATGTTTCCTTCTTGGAATATTAAGGAATTACACCGACACTTTACTTGAGAAACCCCCACCCTGGTGCCTGAATTGTTCTACCAATCAAAGGTGTGAAAGGCCACGTGGAGGCAGCAGATGGACAGTTCGGGCTCGGACAGTGAGGAAGTGGATCTCTTGAGAGGGAAGCTGGAGTGTACATACCACGTTCAAGCTGTTGGTAAACCCACCGGGCAGGTAAAAGACCAAAGAGCACAGGAATTTCAGCATGGGGTAGGTGCACATTCTGGAAATCACTTGCTTCAAGACCTCATCCTTGTCAAAGACCACTGTGTTTCCTAAAATGAGCTGTGGAAGTCAGAGGGGTGTATCAGTGGGGTTCACATTCTTCTGTGCCTCCAGGTGCTCCCCACCTCTTTGCTCACCCCTGAAAGTTGCTGACAACTTTGCTGTGCTTTGCCATTTTGGCTTTTCAGAAATGGCCACGGCCCTGGAAGAGCTCCGACCTTCCTAGGAGAGGTTTCTCCTGGCAGAAGGGACCCCAAACCAATTCCTATCAATAGCTCTCCGATTAAGGCTGGAGAGGAGGATGATTCACCTGCCCTCTGGGCTCATGGCACGCGCACAAACACACTGAGCATGATGTACGAGCACTGTGTGTCTCAGGTGACCCTCCCAGCCCCTCCTCCCCCTCACACCTCAGGGGTGGTGAGGATGTACCTTAATCAGCCCCTCGGGAAGGTCAAACACCCTCACCAAGGGTGACTTCATGTTTGAGTTCACGGTGATGGGAGCCAAGGCGAAAAACATCTTGATTTTGCGATCCAGTTCGGGAATGGATGAGAAGGCAATGAAACCTGCATGAGGGAGAAGGAAGCAGACCCTGCCCTGTTATTTCTGAGGGAGCTGTTGACTTCCAGGTGTGTGTGCCCAGCAGAAGGCCTCTCAGAGGTGGCTCTGGCAGCAATTCAGGGAATCTCACCCGGTTCAGGGCTGCTGCTGCTGCTCAAAACCCTTCTGTTAAAGCAATGACCTGCTCTTTTCCCTTTTGCTGTTTGGAAATGCCTGGACATTACCCTCCCTGACCAAGGTTTTGAGAACACTCCCAGACTGGGGGTGCACAGCTGGTGTGACTCTGCCAGGTCTGCTCTCCTCCTCATTACCTGTGGTGGTGCCTTGGGAATAAGCCACGTAGTACAACTGCTCCTGCCCTGTTTTCTGCAGGATGTAGTTGATGGTGGCTGGAAGGTCATACATGGCCATCTCATGGAAGCTGCAGGGGAGACAGGCACATGACAAAATCACCCTCACTGGCCTTGCCGTGGCTACCTGGGTGCAGGCAAGAGCTTTGGCAGGAATGGGCAACCCAGTTTCTGCCCTCTGACCCCCAGAAGCACCCCTTCTCCAGCCTGCAGACACTGCTGAGGATACCAGGGAGCTGCTCACCTTCCACTTTCACAGAAAATACCTGTAAGCTGAGTATTCCTGCTGGTAGAATTCAAACTCTTGGTGCTTCCGTGACCAGCTGTTGCCCCGGCTGTTCCCGATCCAGACGTCATAACCAGCGTCAGCCAGGATGAAGCCCAGGCTGCTGTTGGGCAAGTTGGTGACCCAGTTGCTCCCCTCCAACACCAGGCCATGCTGCAGGAGGACCACGGCCTTTGGGGCTGGAGGAAGAAGAGGAGGAGTCATTTTCTCTGACCACAAGCAAAACTGATCCTTCAAATCCAGGTATTGCTTTGGCAGCAGCCCGCTGGGAGGTGACACCAGTGCAGGGACATGGTCACCTCTGTCCTCAGTCTCTCTGGGGAGGTGTTTCTGAAGAAGGCCAGGGAAGAGACTGGAAATCTGGGGGATTTTTACACTTATTTGCCCTATACATATGCTTACACGTACATGCTTCCCAGGGGAGGGACACGCTGCCAAGAACTGGACATCGCCCCACCATCACTTTGAAATGGGGGGTTTCAGTGCAGAGCAGGAAGATCCCCAAGTGGTGAGATGGCATTGAATTGGACACAGGAAGGATGCAAAATAGTGAGAGGGCATTGGACTGGCCACCTGGTTTGGTTTTCCTTTCCTGACTGATGGCTTTTTGCTGCTCCACCGTCTGGTTTTGAGCTTGGGCAAGATTTCTCTGTCCCATTCATTCTCCTTCCTCTTTGGAGCAAATCCTCTCAGAACAAGGTCAGCATGGTGGGACCTGCATTTCTTCTGCTCCCGAGGCTATTTGCCTGCCTTTTCCTACAGGGAGAGCTGCCTCCTGGAGGACCCAGCCCATGGTGAGGTAGCCTTGACCGTGGTAGCCCAGCAAAGCTCTCAGGGTGCCCAGAGCAGGCAGAGCTTCCTGTGGCACTTACGGGGACAGAACATGTTGGATGCCTGCGCCCCTGCCTTGTGGGGGATGCTGAAGCTCTCCAGGTTGTCTCTGCCGTGGGGAATCCTTTGCAGGGTGAGGTAATAGCCATCGTCTGTCACCACCTCGTGCTCCTCATAGGGGTACCCGTGGTACCGGACGATTTCGCCCTGTGGGAAGGGAAGGACAGCATGGGACAGTCCCCAGGGAGGGAGGGAGGGAGGGTCTCTGCCCTGAGGGGTGGCAGGGCTTGGCTGGGCAAAGCCATCAGTGCTGGGGGTGACTCCAGGGGGAGGGTGGGCTCAGGAGCCCCCAGTTTCCCTTCCACCAATGCCGTGGTGATGTCATGGCTTCAGCCAGAATTTTTGGCAGGTCCCTGAGCAGGTCTGGTGAAGAACTGTCACTTTTTGTGTTGCAATCAAGAGCAGACAGCCAAACTCTGAGCCCGAGAGGGCTGTCCTGACCAAACCTGCTGACTTGGAACAAAGTCTGTAATGTAAATGTAAATTTGTCTGCCACAAATCTCTGTGTACATAAGAACAGGGAGACAAATATCTAACAAAATCCTGGTGTCAGTCTTCGGTGAAGACACACAGAGCCCGTGGGTCTTGCACAGATCATGACAGCACAGGTAACTTGCACAACCAGGCAGGAAGAGAAGGGACTTACAACATCCATGGACACCTCGGGGTTTTCTTCTGACCTTGCAGCAACGAACATTAAACAAGAGATGGTGAGGAACAGTCCCGTCATGGTGCTCTGCAAAACGTTGTCATGAGGAGTGTGAGAGACTTTGCTGGCACTGGCACAGAAGCTGGGGGGAGTTCTCTGGATGTGCACTGCGCTTCCATCAGGGTATTCACCTGACCCCTCAAGAGGTGAAATGATAATAACACTAAAGTCCCCTAATGGGTTCTGAAAATGGCTCATTTTGCTAACCTTGAACCAAGCCAGAGCCCAAATTCCATCACATTTTAATCCATCAGGCCCTGCACGAACAGGTACATCTGTATGTGTCCAGGCAAACCTGGTTTTCGAGGGGGTGATTATAGATCACTGATTTAAAAGAATGTCTTGGATAGCTGGAAGAATAGGCTGTTTTATTCCACTGATGGCTGAACAAATGAGGAGTAAACCACCCAATTTTAAGATGCAGGGCCATATTCTTAAGAAGAAATCAAACAATGGGGTTTGTTTGGGGGCTCTCCTTATGACTGAGAGAGACCCTGGGATACTCCTGTTTGTGCAGACATGAGCGAAATGCCATCTCAGGACACCTCCGTTCCTCCTGGGAAGGGTTTTGGTGTCTGCTTCGGCTTTTTGCTGCCACAAAACCTCTTACTGCTATTTTACCTCACGGAAACAGAATCACAGAATGCTTTGCTTTGGGTGGAAAGGGACCTTCCAGATCCCCTTGTTCCAACCCCTCTGCCCTGGGCAGACCCCTGCCATATAGGAACGGCTGGATTCGTTGGAGGCAACAAATTCGCGGCAGAATCGCTGCCTCAACTACTTAGAGGAGTTCAACTGTGCGGAGCAACTTAGCAGGGACCCGCCAAATTCCCGCTGGATGCCAGCGCCAGGTATCTTGCACACAGCGCTGGTGAAAGAGAGGAGATCGGGGAGCAAGTTTCTGCCTCTCATCCTCCCCATTCCGTCCTGAGGGAGGAGCCGGCTCCCGGTGCGGGAGAGAGAAGCCACCTGCTGCCTCTGCTGTCCTCGCAGAGGTGGCTCGGGCAGGAGGCTCACCTGGGCGCACCTGGGGACACGCCTCGGGCACCCTCCCGCTCCCCGCAGGGCTCACGGGGGTGGCTGTGCCCCCACCGAGGGACCCCGCCTCCCCCCCGGGAGCTGCCCACCGCCGCCCCGAGCCCCCCGGGGTGCGATCCGGGGACAAGAGCCCTCGCTGCGTCGCCTGCGAGGCTCCGGGCTCGTCATTCGAGGGGCGAGCCTTCAGGAAAAGCCCCTAAGGCGAGGCTGTGAACACATTTTTGTGACGTAGTGTCGGCAGCAGGGCGTGCAAATTCCGGGGAAGAGCCTTGCCTGGGATGGCCCTTCCTTCTCAACAGCCGGCTTGGAAAAATATCCCCTTTGTGAAATGTCCCTCAATCTCAGCAAACCTTGAGAACCCGTCCGAGAGGAGCAGCAGGGTGACACCTCTCCCACCAGCAGCAGCACGGCCCCGACCCCTCCCCAAACGCTCCCACTGCCCTCCCGAGCAGAGACATCCCTTTGGAGCCGGGACTCCCGGGGAAGCCCCGCTGTCGCACCCCTGGGGCTCTCCCAGCTCCAGTCCCGCTGTCCCCAGGGATGGACACAAGGGTGAGGAGGGATTACCCGTGGCGGTCCAGGGGCTGCGGCAGAAGAGGTGTGGGAGCCTTTGTCCCTGATGTCCCCCGAGCTGCAGGTCCCCGCCGCCTGCCCACGCCGCTCTCATCGGGCTGTTATTCCCTCTGCTCCGCGGGTTCGGGAGCGTCAGGAGCCGCCACTCCCTCCGATCCCTCCTCCTCTGATCGTGTAATTCACCTGAGGGATGGAGTCTGCTGCGGCAGGAGCCACCCTCCCCGCCTGGGCCGGCTCGGGAGTGTTTTGGTGGCGCGGCAGAGAAGCCGAGAGCTGTAACAAATTGGTTGTTTCCACCTGATGGAGTCATTTGGCATCGGCCATGACCTCTGTGAACCCGAGGATGGGGAGCCTCTGGACTCTCCACTGGGACTGGCTTTGGTGCCAGGGGCTGGTGCTGGTGTCCTGGGTGCTGAGTGGGACCAGCTGAGCTCATCCCAGCAAACTCCAGTGGGAAAGCCATCCTGTGGGAACCGGGGAGGACGGCGATGAGAGATCTCTGGAGCCAAGGCTGGTCTTGAAGCGTGTGGTTTATTGCACAGGGCATGGGGGAAGGGGCCCCGCTAAGAGCTGCCAGCTGCAGCTCAGAGCTGGCCCAAGAGAGAGAGAAGAGCCAGAGCAAGAGAGCGAAGAGAGAAGCTCAAGAGAAGTAAGAGCAGTAAGAGAGCGAAGTTCCCATTACAATACATTAAATCTTACTCTATACTGAATATTCTAACTTAACACCAACCAATCTAATACAAGATACAAATCCTATAGCATTTACATACAGCCTATAAGAATCATTACATTACCATACTGTGTTATATTTTAAGCCCTAAAAACTACTCTTTGGACCCCTCCTGCCAAGCTGGTAGGGTCTGCTCTGACCCTTGGACTTTTGGTAAGGAGAAGGGCATTGTTTAATCAAAAGGAGATTAATTACCTGCAGCTGGCCACACTTGTTTTCCAGTTGTCCAGGAACTAAGTCTTTAGACATCGAAACTTGCTTTCAATTCTATTTCACTTATAGGTTTCGTATTCTCAAAACCTTAGCAGTCATATTTATAAGGCTTTCTTTTTCATCTTCCCCGACACCATCCAAGCTCCTTTTGGCTCTTCCAAAAGGCATGGAATGAGCCTGAAAGTGCAGAACCTCCCAGTCCCAATAGTGACCTCAGGGGGTGCTCTGTAAAGAAAAAGAAAAATGAATCCATCCCCAGGGAGGGAGGAAGCTGTGGATGGAGACTTCACATCTTGGCAGGCTTCCCCTCCTGCCAGCTGGTGATGCCTTTGGCCAGGGGCTGCCCGAGGAGGTCCCTGCAGGGACAGTGATGGGTCACACGAGCTCTGGGTGTCATTTTTGGCACCTCTGCCTCTGTGGCCACCTCTCCACTCCAGGCCCAGGTGCCCACTCCTGGCTGCAGGGCCCTGGTGCTGACTGTGCACCCTGTGGGATCCTGCATCCCTCCTGCAGTCCAGGCCTGCTCCAGCCACACTTGCTCAAATGCAGACGTGCTTTGGAAAGCCTGAACAGCCCCACCTCTAGCTGGAGCTGTAATGACTGCTCTTTACCAAGGACTAGCTGCAGCCAGTGCCAGAAGCCCTTCCAGCTGGCTCACCCTCAAATGAGCAGTGGGACAGAGAAGAATCTGATTTTTCCCCTGCAGGGAGAGGAGGAAAGGTGGAAAAACAGGATCAGGTATGCCCCGACAAGGAAAAAACCACTCCTACTTCCTCCCAGCACCCACAGAATTTGCCTTCCTTTTGGGGACAGGACATCAGAAAGGCTCTTCTGGCCACTCCTGGCATCAAGTTTAGGGCCACATTAGTGGGGAGCCCCCCAGGGTGAATCACTGCACAGCCTATTAAGGCATGAGCAAATCAGAAAAAAAAAAAATCAGGATAAAAATTAAGAATTCTGAGCCAAGCTTATTCCATAGGTTTTAACAATTATTTTATTTTCCTCCAGCAAGCACCCACTGAAAGGCAGGGTGAGAGGAGGGGATTACTGGAAAGCAACCAGAGGGTGAACACTGGGCTGGTTCCCACCAGTGCTGCTGCCAGGACAGGACTGGTGTGACCACGATGCCAGTCCTGGGAGGGAGCATCCCCCACACACGGGCAGGGAGGGACCTGACACCCCCTGCCCCAGCTGCTTTCCTCTCAGGGCTTTCTCCTACATTTCCTTGCACTTCATCTTGCTGCTGTCTGGCCATGATGGCACCAGAGTCCTGGAGCTGTCCTTGTCCATGGGATGGTGTTCTCCAAAGGAAAAGGGAAGCCTGGGCAGCAGAGGGTGCTGTGAAAGTGCTGGAGAGGCAAAGGAGCTCCTGCTCAAACCCTCAGGGAAAGCCTGGCAGTTTGGTGTATGGAGAAACCCCAAACCCAACAAACCGTTCTTGTTCCATGTCTCCTTGAGCATGAGGTGGTTGTGTGGCCTGGCCATGGGGCAGGAGCTCTGTGGGGATGGAGCTCTCTCCTGGGAGAAGATGGGAAAGGGCAGCCTGGCCAGGTTACAGACAGCAACATCAACATCTGTGTTTGTGCTGCTTTGCCGGGCTCAGAGGGGCAGTTCTGCTGCCTTGATAAGCCACGCTGTTATCTCAGGCCCTCAACAGCTCCCTCTGCAGCTCTGGGGTTGTCCCTGATGGGGGCAACCTGATGGGTTGGACTGCAGATCCCCAGAAGCTGCTGCCAGCCAGCATCACCACAGTGCCCTGGCTGGCTTTACTCTCCTTCTTCCTGCAGTTGTGGAGGAGCAGGAGTGTAGCCCTGGTTCGTGCCTGAGATGTTTTGGTTTCTCTGAAATTCTTTTCCCAGACACTGTTCTGTGAATAAGAGACACATTTTCCTAACTGTAACCTTTGTTTACGTTCCTTTCCCTAGGAGGGACTTCTTCTTGATGTCCCTCTGACTTGACCAATGTAGTTGAATAAGTTTGTCTTTTTTCCACCCCTTGGGTGGTTGTTTGTAAAATAGTATAAAGGGAAGAATTTCCTGAGTAATAAAGATTGGAGTCATTTCAGCCTTCTGACCTCGGGAGTCCGTGTTGCTGTAATCTTGAACAGCGTCACAGGAGGGGGAGAATAAGCCCCTCGATTGAATCCTCTGTGCTTTCCAGCTGATTATAAAGGTTTTTGGCATTCCTCCTGTCAAACAGCAGGTGGGATGTTGTGGGAGTCCAGGGCATTATTTTGGAAACCCTGGACGAACAGAAACCTGTACAGGGGGGTTTAAAATCTGTACAGGGGGGATCTGAGACATGTACAGGGGGGTTGTAGACCCTGGCATAGACCCCAGAGAGGCAAGGGCCTCGACTACAGTACATGGGAAAAGCTACCAACATAAAGAGAGGAATTTCAAGCCCTCAAGGGTAGTAAGAAATAGTAATATTTTCACATTTGGGGTCCTAGAATAGGAATGACCAAAGACAAGATGGAGGATTCTGGACGGTGCCCTGGGGTCTTCTCCTTCTTCATNGAGGACAGAGGGCAAAGACCACCCTGATCTCGGGGGAGCAGAGACCCCGAGAGAATGTTCCTTTCTGTGTGCACAATCAGTGCTGTTGAGTTTAAATCAGCGAGAAGGTTGGGCTCAGGTTTCTCTGCTCTGTCAGCAGCAGGATGTAAAGTCTGCAAGTGAAAAAATCCCACCCAGCCCCAAAACCCCCGGCCAGCCCTGTCTCTGGTTTGCTCTCCTCCCTTGTCGCCAGGGGGCCAGGCAAGGTTCTGTGCTGAGCTCCCTCTCACTACCTGATCATTTTACTGCTCCCGTCACTAAAGCCCTCCCTACCCTCCCTCTGGAGCTATTTTGCAAACCACCACAGGTCAGGGGTGGAAAGGCCTCATTGGCTTCAAGGAGATGCAATTGTCCCTTGGGCGCTGGGCTGAGAGTGGCAGGGCAGGGAGGTGTGGCTGTGGCATTGCTGCTCCCAGCCCAGAACGTGGATCTTCCCACCCCTGTGTCCCCTCAGTGTCTCTCAGCTCCTGCTGGGTGGGGGAGAGCATGGCCTGCCTCCAGCTGTGCTTGTCCTGGCTCCAGCTGTGCTTGTCCTGGCTCCAGCTGTGCTTGTCCTGGTTGTTGGCCTCGCACATGCTGGTGAGGAGCTCACAAGTGGGACCTGCTGAGAGGGACTTGTGCCAACAGGTGACTGCCCCAGCTGAGAGGAAAGGCAGAGGGCTCAAAGCTTCTTGGAGGTTTTCTGCATCTGCCAGGCAGCCCACTGCAGTCTGGGCCTGTCCAGCCAGTGGACAGCTGCCTTGGAGCTGGGGGATCCCCCACGCTCAGGCTTGGCCCCAAGGCTGCCCTGCTCACCCGTGTCAGGCTCTTTCCTTGAGGACAGCCAGGCTTCCTGTGCCTGTGCCTCTGGGGCTCTCTCTGTGCCTATCCAAACAGGACCCAGCCCCAGTGCCTCTGGGACTCCTTTGGGCAGGAGGAATAAGCCATTGGCTCTGGTTGAGCTGATGCCTTGAGTTTCAGCTTTCATATGTTTCAGGTTCTGTGCTGCCCAGGGGTGCAGCTCTGAGCTCACATTCAGGGTCACTCAGCTCCCTTCACAGAGCAGGGAGACAAAACAAATCCTGTTCCTACTGCACACCAAGAACAACTTTCAGCCCAACAGCACAAACAAGGGTGGCTGGAGGGAGGAACAAGCAGGATGGGACCTCACAACCTGCAGCTGCAATTGGACAATTAAACCCCAATTTGCAAATGGACCAAAACTTACAAAAGTGTGACACCTCGTGACCAGCTGGCCATTTTGTGACCATTTTGGGTCCACCTTGAGTGTAGCCCTGGCCAGGCTCTTGTCTTGCCCAAGGTGTACCCTAAAGGCCTTTCAATAAATCCCTACTTTATTCTCTGATTCTGTGCAGTCTCTGTCTCAGGTCAGCCTTCCCAAGGCATCAGAGCCAACCCAGCCTCTCCTTGCACCTTGGACTTGGCCTCCACCCACCACCTCTGGGCTCACTCCGATGTGGGGGTGTCCCAGTAGTCCCTGGGATCCCAAATCTGGATTCTGCATCAAGATACAGCCTCCCCAGGGCCAAGCAGAGGGGATAATCCCCTCCCAGGGCTGGCCTGTGCAACACATCTCCTCTGTCTTGAGTGGAACCGGAGGCCAGGTGTGGAGTCATCCTTCCCCAAAGTGGCCAAGCCTGTCCAGGAGGAGAGGCTGGTTAAGGAGGTGGGGCAGGGGCTGGAGAAATAAGGGGGGAAGGCCTAAGGGGAGCTGTGGGCTCTGGCTTTGTCCAGAGAGGCACAGAGGGAAACGAGAATTTCAGGAGACGAAGGACCTCTTGAAAGACCAAGAAAGACTCGTCAGGCCTCCTGCAAGCCACTGAGGGAGATGAAGGTGAGCCTGAAGGCCAGAAGCTGCCTGTGAGGACACAGGGACCGAAGGCAGACCTGGCCTAAGCCCTGCTGCCTGATGTGGGGGGCATCCCTGCCCACATCCTGGTGGGATCTGGCTTTGCTGCACCTGGGGCATTCAGGGGAGAAAGAGAAGCTCTGTGCAGTTCTGTCTGCAGAGCTCTGTGCATCTCAGCAGCCCCCTGCCCTGCTCTGGTGGCAGCAGGGGACACTGGGGATGGTGTGAGCACTGCAGGGAACCACAGCTTGAAGGGTGTGAGCTGGGCTAGGGAGAGGCAGGTTTTGGGGAGCATCCCCCCAGCCCCTGGGCTCTGGGGTGGTAGGAAGGAGCAGCTGACCTCGGGGGGATCGCTGGAACAATGCTAAATGCCCAAGCTGCAGTAATAGGGAAGCTGAGAGAGGACCCTCATCATTTCTGCTGGTGGAGGCTGTCCCTAGGTCAGCTTGAAGATTAAGCCTACTTTGTTCTCTGGCACTTCTCAGCAGGGTTTTCCTTCTCTTTTCTCGAAGAAAGCCCCAACTTTGCCTTGTCAGGTACGTGTCTGGTGCTGCCTGAAGGGTCAGTCAGGGCAGGGAACTCCTAACCCAGCATTTTGCCACCAGACCGGCCTCCTTCCTCCAGGAGGCTGGAACAGCCCCCAAAGGCTCCGAAATTAAATAGAGCTCTTGCAGAGTGCCTCACCCTTCTCTTTCATGCCAGCATTTAAATCCAGGAAAAAGCCCAAACAATAATTCTGCTGGTGAAAACCCTGCTCTTTCATGCCAGCATTTAAATCCAGGAAAAAGCCCAAACAATAATTCTACTGGTAAAAACCACAACAAACTTGTGTCTCTCCAAGCCAGAGGTTTTTTGTGCTGACAGAGGAAATATTTTGCTCAGCATTGATCCCACCCCAAACCAGGGTTGTGAGCAGGAGGCTGGGGTGGAGATGGAGACCCCAAAGGTCCCTCCCCACCACCACTGCTCTCCTGGCAGGAGGAGAGGTGATGGGGCTGGAAAATATGTTCAAAGGGGCCCATCGACTCAGAGCCATGGTGGAGGGCTGTGTATCACCCCTGCCCACGGGAGATTTGCTTTGCACCCTTTGGATTTCCACTCTCAGAATGTCCACGCTGACAAAATTCAGTCGGTGTCACATGCAAGTGGTGTTCCTTCCTCCTCTCCTGGGTTTTGCCCCTTCCTTTTCAGCCCAGGTATGGTCCCTGAGCCCTGTCCCTGAGCCTGGTGCTGACATGCAGAGCTGACACCTGTTACCAGCAGGTACCTATACCTGGAAAGCCAGGAGGAGCAGCCAGTGACCTGTCTGGCAACCCCAGAGCACAGGCAAAGTAGCTGAAATCCCTCTGCCAAGGAATGCCAAAAATGCAGCTCCCAGCTGGAGGACACCAGAAGACCTGTGTGTTCCCCAAACTTTAGGACCTGGCTCTTTGCTGCTGAGCTCCCTGGGGTTTGGGATGCAGTGTCTGAATCACCAGGCTGGGTGACTGGGGAGGGACTGGACTGGTGTTGATGGACAAGTCCCAGCCCCTCTGGGTGTCTTTATAAGCCAAGGGGATTGGTTCCCTCAGTGCCACCCACCCCACAGACTGCACGGAGGGCCTGAAGCAGCAGGTCAGGCTGATGTTCTCCTCTTCTCCTTCTAACCCAGGCTATTGCTGAAAGAAAGGATCCCAACCAAGCCAAGAGGCATAATTATCACTCCAGCTGTGCATTTTATATATGGGGAACTTGGTGGTTAGACATTTTCCTGGATCTTCATCCATTTGGGCTCTGTGAAAGGGATGAGGTGCAGGGGCTTGGCTGCATTACCCAGGGCTGGTTCCTGGGGAGCAGCAGCTTTGAGGATGAGCTGGGACCACCTCTGCTCTCCTCCACCCTGGTTGCCCCTGCCCAGGGTCTCACAGCTGAGTGGCAGTTTGGGTTTGGTTTTGGTGGGATGTGTTGCCAGCAGGGGATGGGCAGTCAGGGCTGGAGGAGCTCTGGGCAGCGTGGGCAGGTCCCCTGTGAGGCAATGGGCTGGCTTCTGCTCCTCCAGGGAGTGCTCTGGACTGCGCTGGTCACCAGGGGATGGACACAACTGTGTGACCTCAGGAGTGGGTGCAGGAAGTGGGGGCTGTCACCTGGGCTGTTCTTTCTGCATTTCTCCCCTGCTTTCGCACCCCAGCCCAGGGGTCTTTCTGTGCTTGCTGAATGCCACAGGCACACACAGGGACTAATCCTTCCCTCTCTGCCACCCCTTGGCATGCCAGGAGGAGCTGCTTCTGTCACTGCTGAGTGCTGCCTGCCAGTGCTCTCTCTGACTCCTGTGGGCTTTGTGGCACTGGTCATGGCCACCGTGGTGTGCCACTGTAGCATCTGGGTGGGTCATGGCCACCGTGGTGTGCCACTGTAACATCTGGGTGACACTGGACACAGAACTTTGGGCACAGAGGTGACCTCCAGCATGTGGGAGATCTCAGTGCCACACCTCAGGAGCTGGGAGAGGGGTATTGAGAGGAGGAAACTCTCATGATGACATGTGCAGGAACCACAGAAACCACAGGCCTGTGTGTGTGGGCTGTTGCTGGCCATGGAGCAGTGGAAGGTCCCCTTGCACGTGGTGAAGCGCAGGGTTGGGTGCAGATCTAAGGGAGATGGACCATGGGAGCAGAATTTGGCAGGGGTTTGATGCCTCTGGACAGGGGATGTAGCCCCAAGGGAAAGAAGCTCTTTCCTAAGTGACCAGCTCAACCAGAGGATGCAATTGGTGTGAAACTCCTGTGGGTTTAGCAAGAAGAAAACAGCACTGAGGAACACGTTGTTCTATCTGGCATCTCCTGATCTTCTGGCTCCTCCATCCCTTGTAACACACAGTGCTCACTGAAGTGGTTATTTCAGCAACTGGTCAGGCTCTGATGCCCTCAGGCATGGCCTGCAGTGTCTTGCCTCTGTCTGTGTCCAACTAAGCTGGGTGAGGAGCCGGCCACTGCAGCTCCTGCCTTCCTGCTGTCCTTTCTATCTTCATTCCACACGCAGGTTGAGGGGCTGCAGGACTAACAGCACCTAGAAGTGGTGATCTGCACTGAGTGCAGCCTGCAGTTGTGGCCAGTGCTGTTGGGCAGCTGGGCAGGACCAAGGGAGATCAGGTTCAGCGATGTGGTTTGTCTGTGGGATCAAAGAGCAATCCCAGCTCTCCTTCTCTCAGCCATCACAGCAGTTTAATCCAGGACATCCCTTCTCACCTGCCTGTGCTGGTGGTGGGCTTGAACACAGAGCAGGGCTTGAGCTGGCACGTTGTTTCCTGGTGTGAGAGGGAGTTTTTGCGTGGCCCACACAGTGCTCTACGGCGTGTTGCTGTTTTCCTGAGCAGCCCAGGAAAGCTTTCCATGCAATAAGGCTACTGGGAAAACACACTCTGGGAGGCAGAGACCCATCTTTTGCTCCTGCAGTCAGGGAAATGGACTGTGCTGGATGTGCCCTTGAGTCTGGAGTGCTTTGGGCTGGGTGCTGTGGATGGCAGGGCAATCCAGGAGCACCTGGCAAGGAGCTATAAAGCATCCAAGGCAGGGATGGAGCAGGGAAGCTCCTGCAGGCTGGAGCTCTGACATGACCCCTCCTGTTTGGGGGAGGATTCTTCCCCTGAAATGCTTTCCCTGAAAGCCTAAGGATTTCCCTGATACTTTTCCCAGGCAGGAGGTGGTGGGATGCTATTTATCCCACACTGCAATTGCAGCTGGACTAGGTGAGAAAGGTCACCGAGAGGGGCTTGGGCCGGGTTCCAAACTGCACAAGGGGTTGTAGGCACCTGCTCCCTGTGGCAGCATCAGGCTTTGGCTGTGCTGCCACGCTGCTGGGGCTGCACAGTGTTCCTTGTGGCCCTAGAGCTCCCACAGCCCCGCTCATCCAGCCCCATTATCCCCCAGGTGCTGCGGACAGGTGAATTGTGGCTGCTGCTGGTGGCCCTGTGCCTGGCCCAGGGGCTGGAAGATGCCATCCCAGGTGTTGAAGAATTCTACAACCCTGAGAGGTCCATGAACATCGTAAGTGCTGGGGGGCACCACACTTCCCCACGGGTATGCCCGAAGTCCTTCCCAAGGGACGAGCTTAGCTCACCCCTCCCCTGCATCTGCACCTGGCCTCTTGGAGGGGCTTGGGGCATCAAACATCTCTCATATTTGCATTGCTGTCACTCACTTCATGCCCTCAGCTTGAGCTTGGCCTCTCCCTGCTCTTTCTCTAATCCCTTCGGGTGGAGGTGACGCCAGGAACGTGGGTGGCAGGAGTGGGTGAAGCCAAGGCAGGCACAGGGCACTGGGTCACACTCTGCCCTGGCACCATTGTCCCTGCAGAGCCAGAAGATCCTTTTCCATGGGTTTCCCAGCGAGGAGTATGAAGTGATGACAGAGGACGGCTACTTCCTGAGCCTCAACCGGATTCCCCACGGCAGGGGGGACGCTGGGCTCTCAGGTGGGCACCAGCTGTGACCCTGGCCCCTGCCCAGATGCAACAGGAAACCAGTGGGAGTACCTGTGCCTTCAGGCATGGTTTGGGCAGCTGGAAGAGGGATGAGGGGTTTCTTTCCAGCTGCCTTGAGCTGTCCCCGGGGGAATCAGGAGCTCAGCATTGTGTTTTGCTGCACCTGGAATGGGACAGCATGACCCAACAAAGCCCCAGTGACTCTTTTCCTGCAGTGAACCCCTGCCCCAAGGTCCAGACTCTGGGCCTGGGATGGCAAAAGGCCCCCAAACACAAAAAAGCACCAGCATAACCAGGGAAAAAAATGGGAGAAGGGAACATTTAATGTGCAGTCTGCAGAAAACAGTCTCAAGACATACAGTGGTGTTTTGTTTCCAGATGGAAAAGGTGTCTTCTTCTGCCAACCACCTAATGTCTCTTCTTTCAGGATCCAGGACCCCTGTGCTGATAGTGCATGGGTTTTGTCTGGATGGTGGTGTCTGGGTGGACAATTTCCCTGACAACAGCCTGGCCTTCGTGCTGGCGGATGCGGGATACGACGTCTGGATCGGGAACAACCGCGGCAACAGCTGGTCCCGCCGGCACCACAACCTGTCCATCGGCTCTGAGGAGTTCTGGGACTTCAGGTCAGGGGGCCACCAAGGACAGGGGAGCAGGGCTGTCAGCGCTGAGCCCCTGGTGGGAGGGAGGTTGGGAGGTGGGAATCTCCTCCAGGCTCCCCCTTTGCCACGCAGCTTCCACGAGATGGCCATGTACGACCTCCCGGCCATGGTGGGCTTCATCCTGAGGCAAACTGAGCAGGAGAAGCTCTTCTACGTCGGCCACGGTCAGGGCAGCTCCCTGGGTGAGTGAGGAGGAGGAGGAGAGGGCGGGTGATGGGAGCAGGGCACTGGATTGCCATGGGAAAGAGGCATGTCCATCCCAAACTGGACCCTACTGGGAGCAGGGCTGCACTGGCTGCTCTCCCCGCCTGCCTTCCTGGCCCTTCTGCATGGGAAGGGGATTGCCACGTCCTGCCCATCCATCCCAGGCTGTGCTGGCACCCAGCAGCATTTTTTTTGTTCAAACCTTGCACCTCAAACACAGGGTCTGGGGTGAGCTGGGGTTCGTGTTTTGATCTCATGCTGCTTTTCAGGTTTCATAGCGTTCTCCAGCTTGCCACATCTGGCCAAGAAAATCAAACTCTTCTTTGCCCTGGCTCCTCTGTACACCCTCCACTGTGCCCGGGGCCCTGCGTTGAGGATAGTCTTTCTACCAGACCTGGTGCTCAAGGTACAGGAGGTGTTTGTGGGTGGTTACTGCTGAAATCCAGGGATTTTTGGCAACTCCTGCCCCCTGCATTGCCACTGTGCACTGATCCTGCACTTGTGGCAGGCGTTGGAGCTCCTGACGTCATTCCCAACAACTCCTCGTGCTGTTGCAGAAAATATATGGAACCAGAGAGCTGGTTCTGGTGTCGAGGAGAGAGAAGCATTTCCTGGTTGAGGGATGCAGCAGCAGCATGTTGACAGCTGAACTGTGTGCCAACCGGATCTTAGTCATCGGAGGGTTCGACGGGAGCAACTTGAACATGGTGGGTGCACCAGGCTCTCAGTCCAGGTCACAGCCCTCTCTGGTTTGCCTAGACACCTGGAGATAGTTAATGAGACAAAACAATGAGAATAAACCCCCAAAATAAGGTGTGAAAGGCAGTGGTTATTTGGAGATTTCCTGCAGTGGCGTGGGGCTGTTAAACCTAATGGAGTCTTTGATAAGAGAGAATCACTTGTGGTCTCCTCTGTTAGGGAGTCAGACTCATTTTTGGCTGACACTCAACAAGTTTAAAGAAGAAAATAACCAAAGAATGACTGGACCAGTTGCATTTCCATTTTAAGATATTGATTAAATGCCTTACCTTTGAAAGCAGCTTCTAGCTCTGAGCAGAATGAAGCTGCTAAAGGATAAAGAGCTATATAAATATATAGCTTTTATATCACAGTTATAAGACAGAATTAGTTTTTTTGCCTAGACGGATTTTCATCCCTCCCAACTCATTTAGAAAATACTTTCTTTTTCCTGCAGAGCCGACTGGATGTGTACCTATCTCATTTTCCAGACTATACATCAGTAAAAAATCTTCTGCACTGGGGTCAGGTAGAGACTCTGATTTTATAACTACCTTAACTTTTCTTTCTTTTAACCTGTGAACGTGGTATTTTCAAATGCTGCTTCATTCACGCTGGAAACAGGTAAAGAAGGCAAAATCAAAGCCAAGAGAGAAAAGGGGTTTTTAAGCTGCTACACCAAGGTGTCTCAAAAGCCACAGCTGTCCAGGGATGGGGGGCTGATCCAGAGTGTTACCTGGATTAACCCTTTGCCTCTGCCTTCCAGACTGCAAAATCTGCGGAGTTCAAGCAGTTTGACTACGGGCTGAGAAACATGGAGAAGTACAAAAGGGTGAGCTGGATGGGGCTGGCTGGGATGGGGATGGGTGTGGGTTTCTTATCTTCTTTTCCTCGTGTTAGAGCCGGGATTAATGCATGGGACGCAGTTTTCGTGTTTGGACTCAGTTGTTTATTAATTCATGTCTATATTACAGTCTCATGAGTTGTGAGTCTCACGGGAGTCATTTCTAACAAGATAGAAAATGGAGGAGTCTCCAACTCTTTCCAAGGTCCCCCAAAGTGCCAGTTACCCAATAATGAGATGACACCTATATTACCTATACCTTCGACCCATTAATTGACTACCCAAGGTCTGCAACGCAGACCCGTTCACCCAGTAAGAAAAAACCACCCAAAACCAAGAAGAAGGTGAAGAAGAAGGACCCAGACAATGCCCCAAATCCTCCATATTACCCCATTCATATTACTATATACTAAAACCTTAAATTCCAAGTTTTCCACCCTGTGAGATCGCACACTTCCATTCAAACCACGCACCCACACCCCCAGTGCTATCACTCAGTTTCGGAAGCCTGTTCCATGGCCTCAGGTCAAATGTAGTGCTTGCTACTAAAAGGGTACGTGCCTTTTAGCCCAGAAAGCCTGAAACCCTCAGCCTCCAGGGTTCCAATAGGTGGGGGGATCACACCCCACCCATCAGAGCTCCCAGGTAACAGGAGTGCTTTTCCCCTCCCCAGGAGAAGCCGCCCTTTTACCCGATCGAAGCCATGAAGGTGCCGGTGGCCGTGTGGAGTGGGGGGCACGACTGGGCCAACCCCCCTGTGCAGACCGAGTATTTGCTGTCCCACCTCTCCAGCGTCGTGCACCATGAGTACTTCCCCGAATGGAACCACTTTGACCCCCACTGGGGCCTGAACGCCCCACAGCGCCTGTACAAGCAGATGGTGACCTTGATGGAGGAGAATCCATGAATCCATGAGTCCATCCATGAATCCATCTATGGATCCATGCATGAATCCATGCATGAATCCATGCATGAATCCATCTATAAATCCATCCATGAATCCATCCGTGAATCCATCCATGAATCCATCCACGAATCCATCGACGAATCCATCCGTGAATCCATCCACGAATCCATCCATGAATCCATCCATGAATCCATCTATAAATCCATCCACAAATCCATGCATGAATCCATCCATGAATCCATCTATAAATCCATCCACAAATCCATGCATGAATCCATCCATGAATCCATCTATAAATCCATCCACGGATCCATGCATGAATCCATCCATGAATCCATCTATAAATCCATCCATGGATCCATGTATGAATCCATCCATGAAGAATCCATGCATGAATCCATCCATGAATCCATGCATGAATCCATCCATGAATCCATCTATAAATTATTCCATGAAGAATCCATCCATGAATCCATCCATGTGCTGCCCCAGGATGGAGGAGCCGCCTGTTCCCATGTGCTTTGGGGCAGGGGGTTTATGTGAGGGATGCCCTGCTTAAAAATGTCTCCTGCCCCTCTGTTCCACACTGATTTAACGCTTTTAAATGCAATGCTGTGATTCCTGCCTGCCCTCTGTGTCTGTAGAGATTGCAATAAAGTCTTGCATCACAGCCAGGCTCCAGCCCTCGGCTTGCTGGGCTTGCTGGGTTTGCAGATCTGCTGTGTTGGGTTTTTTTTTTCAGCTTCTGCAGGCTCAGAGCAATCCAAGAATGAAATTTTACTCCAGGAATTGAGCACGTGCTGTGGTTTGAGCGTTTAGGCACAGGAGGGGAGGAAAGTGACATTGTGAGAGGCATTGGTGGAAAGAGGCCACATCTGGCCCAGGGGGCTCTGAGCTGGGCACAGCTGGCAAAAGGCTGAGAAGTAGGAGATGCTCCTCACCACATCCTCCTCACTGTGCCGAGTGGAGTTCAAAAACTGGTGATTTGCTGGTGAGGAAATGTGCAAGGAGAGGCTGAGCCCTTTCTCACCTCACAAATCCACCCAGCTATTCCTCTCCAATCACATGGCTTCTTGCCAAGATTTTCTTGCTCATCCTGTTTAGCTCCTTACTGTTGAAATGAAAAAGAAAGTCACTACTAGAGGAATAAATTTCAACCACTCATGTTTACCCTGGAGGGGTGAACTCGTTACTGACTCTCTGGAATCAAAGCCACAATATTTTTTTTCCTTCATTTGTACTGCATTAAACAGGGCAGGAATTGGTAGTGCCATGACTCAGTTTCAGGTTCTGGGGGCATCTGGCAAGGCTGAGGATCTCACTTTCTGGATTCAACCTTATCATCAGGACTATTCAGAGAAAACCCCTGCAATCACCAAAACCATTCATCTGCCAGCTTGTAGGAGCAGAGCAGCCCAGCATCAGGACAGGTGAGTCCTCTGCATGCACCTTTCACCTTGCCAGGGGTGGGAATGGCAGAAGTTGGCACCAGAAAGATCATCTGCATCAACAGGGTATTCTTGGTGTGGCCCAGTGACCAGGACTGAGCTATTTCTATCTTGTCAGCAGCTCCAGAACTCTGGAGAAAAACCTTGGTGCGGAAACCTGACCAGGTGGATGATGAGAAACAGCAATTCAGGGCTTTCCAAGGAGCACAGACCAGCAGCTCCCCATCTCCCTGAGTGGCCAGCAGAGCCACTCATCAGGTATGGTGGGCCTGCTGGTGCTCAGCCTAGCAGTCTCATCTATTTATTACATGGGATTAATTTGTTCTGCTTATTGCACATTATTTGTGACAGACCCACCTCTGCATTTATTACATGTGCTGGCCAGCAGTTGTTTGTAGAGTTGTGCAGGATTCTGCCTGCAAGTCCCTGCACGTGGCAGAAGACACCCACAGCAGGAGGTTTTAGGACCTCCAATCCAAAGAAAACAAAAATGCTGACGGTCTGGGCGGATTAAACCTCCATGGGATTAATTTGCAACCTCTGCATCCCCCGCCTTTTAACAGAGAGATAAATATGTTTAAAGGATAAAGCGTCGCTCTCTAACCCAAACTGACGTCAGCTGAGCAGCTTGTGGTGCTGCAAAGCTGGGCTCCAAGCATGGATCCTGGTAAGGAAGGCATCTGGTGGTGCCACCAGCACCAGCACCAGCCACCCTGGGGGTCTCTGCACAGCGCTGAGCCCAGCTCAGGCTCTGCAAAGATATTCCAACCCCTGACCTGCATCTGAAGAGGGAAAGGAGAAGGATCCACATCGAGGTCAGTCTGTCAATAGGTTGCCTAATCACAAGCTGACAAAAGTGAGGGGTTGGCACACGGATTGGAGGCTGTTGCCAGCGATTTGCAACACAATGCTGAGGCTGGTGAGGGTGGATCACATCTGTGTTTAAGCCTGCACCTTCAACACACTTCAAGTACCTTTTCCAAGTGAAATAAGAGGCTCCTGTTATTCCACCCACAAAACTGTGAGGGCCTGGAGTCCTGACCACTATTTTATACTGCTTCCCAATCCTTTCACAAAAGAATCAACCTGCTCACCGAATCAGAGAAGCTCAGCAGCCGAGGGCCAGCAGGTCTGGCTGTCACTGGGACCACATCAAACCTGGCTTGCTCTCCCAGGAGCCCACGAGCTCCGTGGCAAAAGGCCGTTTGTTTATTTATTTAGCCTTTTATTTGGGGATGCGTTTGCCTGCCAGCCAAAGGCCAAACCTGCTGACTATGGAGTAATTTGGGATTTTTGGTCTGTACTGTGCTTCTCAGCTGTTTGGGTGCCCACTGGGAGCAGAGGCAAGGAATGCTGTTCCACCCTGGGGTCTCCCCTCCATACCCTCCTGACCCCAGGGGACGATTTGGAGGTTCTTCACTCATTTATTCCTACACCTTCTGGGTCCTGCCATGTGCCACGTGTCTCATCTGCAAATGTCTCCCGCTGCTGGCAGCTGATTTATTTTCATTTCAGCCAGGATTTGGGTCACAGCTTTGTTTCAGGGCTTTGAAAGGGAAAGAAAATATTTAGACACAGCAAAAGGAGACAAAGCAATCAAGGAAAAGCCCTTTTGTCCCCATGGCAAAATACCAAGTGAAGCTGTGCTTGTAAATTTTTTTTTTTTTTTTGGCTTTGGGCAAATTGTTTCTGCAGAACTGTAAAGAGAGTTTAAAAAAAAATAGATGTGTTTAAATAGGATTAACTTAAGCAAGAATTTGTACTACAGAAAGATGCTTAGAGAATCTCTCAAAGACAGAAAAGCAAACAATATCCAAATCCGATAATCTGATCACCCGATAAAATTTACAAGCAATTTTCTCAGTAGAGAGAAGAGTATTTACTGGAAATGGACTGTCTTGAACAAACTGAATAAACAGATTAGGTGAAGAGCATTACCTAAAAAGACAATTTTACAGAAAGCCTCTTGGAATGAGGCAGAAGCTACGTACCTAGGAAGAAAACGGGTGAAAAAAGAAGAAAATCATGAATTTTTTACTGCAACCAATGTGGCTTCGTGACACGCCAGGAAACTGTAATGAGTGCAAGCTTCTTTTCATGAATAAATGCCATCAAATTTTCATTTTGCTTGCTGGCTTTGCCCTTCAGAGGAAAAAGGCTTAGGACAGGACGACGAGGGAAGCAGCAGGGGAACAAACACGTCACAGCTGTGTCACTGCTGGTGGCTTTGCTCGGAGTCCCCAAGAAGTGGCCACCAAGGCCAGCACAAGGACATCCAGCACCAGGGAGGAGTCTCTGTCCTTCACTTCTGCCAAGCAAATTATAGCCAGGAATTCTGTCAGCAAAAACAACCCACAGCAACACTTGGAATGGCTGCTCTACACCCAAATTTATTTTCTGGTGTCCCCCAAGCCTCTGACTGATCTACTCTGCTTTTCAGGGTGATGCAGATCTTCCAGGAAATTTTCAAAATTGAAAATCTGACCCTACTCTAGTGTATGACTTTGAGTAATTTCTCCATGAAATACTGCTTTCCTTCACAGCTGAATTCTCCCTCTCTGAAAGAAGCTGATTCTTCTGGTGGTTGCACCATCGACACATTTTATTCAGATTTCTGTGATGAGCCTCAGGATTTTGGCTGACAGAAACAGCCAAATTTTTTATTGCTGTAAAAAAACCTGCCCTTCCTTCAAAGAAAGGGCTAAACAAAATAATCATCAATACATCACAGCCCCTCTGAGATCACCACTCAATCTTATTTCCAAAACCTCTCAGATAAACCCTAAGACATAGGCACTTTGTGAATACCCTAAGCTCCCTTTTATTTGGATTTCACACATTCTGCACCAGAATCACACACTGGACTGTCTGACTTGTAATTTCTCTTCAGGATTTACTCATTTCTCACTTCTCAGTCACTGAAAGAAAAAAAAATAGCCCAAACCCAGCCATATTAAAAATGTGATTAATTACAATTTTTATTGAACTCAAAACCACTACTACTGTTTGTTTTTTTTGTTTGTTTGTTTGTTTGTTTTTTTCTCTAGGGAAATGTCCTTTCTACCTGAAGGGAGAAAGATGGAAAGAAAATATTTACAAGGGCCTAGGGAGACAGGACACAGGGGAATGGCTTCCCACTGCCAGAGGTCAGGGCTGGATGGGATATTGGGCAGGAATTGTTCCCTGGGAGGGTGGGCAGGCCCTGGCACAGGGTGCCCAGAGCAGCTGTGGCTGCCTCTGGATCCCTGGCAGTGCCCAAGGCCAGGCTGGACAGGGCTAGGAGCAGCCTGGGATAGTGGAAGTTGGACAGGCTTTAACATCCCTCCCCACCCAAAACATTCTGGGATCCTAATTCTGGTGTTTTTCACCACAGATCTGTTGGATCTCTTTCTGACCCATCTTGATGGTTTCAAGCATAACAGTGCCAGACCTGAGACAGCAACAATGAGCTTTGTGTCACTGATGAAGACACCAAAAAAAAAAAAAAAAAAAAAAAAAAAGAGAGTGTTGTGCACGAAAAAAAAAAAAAAAAAAAAAAAAAAAAAAAAAAAAGAAAAGGAAAAAGAAGGAAAGAAAGTGGAAAAAGAAAGGCCATGCAGTGCCAGCCAGGAAGAGCATGAAGGCTCATCTCCCCACCCTGTCACTGCTCCAGTTAAAAGCAGAACATTTTAATCAACTGTATTCAGGAGGTCCAAATAGAGAGAAATTTCAAAATCCTCTAGAGACAGCAGTAATCTTACGAGGAAAAAAAATCAGGGGGGAATAAAACCAAAAACATATCAGGCAAACCCAGCATCTTTAGGGATGCTTCTGCATGATGTCAAGGATTTCCCGGTACAAAACCTCGGTGGCATCGAGGCCCAGCACAAAATCCAGGTGGTTCCAGTGAGGAATCAGCTTGTGGTGGACCAGGTTCCTGACCTGGGGGAGGAGGAGGGCGGTGTCCCGGGGGTCGGCCAGGCAGTCCTGCCCCGCGTTCCAGATGGCCGTGGGCACCTCCATGGCCGTGACGTTGTAGAACGGTGCCCCGGCCTGAGGAGATGGGAAAGTTTGGTTTCACCAAGGAGGAGATGGGTTGCATTCCTCTGGGGAAATGGTTTTTCCCCAGGACCCCCTAAAGACTGTAAGCTTTAGTTTAACCCTACCTTTCCCCTATCTCTGACCTATGGCTCAGTGCCAGCTGTCTGTCCTGTGACAGAGAGTCTAGATAAACCCGTGCTCTTCCCTGTTCTGCCTCTTTGGCCTCTGGGACCCCTTCAAGAATAAAGCCTTGGAAATACCCTGAGGTATGAGCCTCTTTTGAATCTTTTACCTCATCCCCTGAAATATTTCCCCCCAAAGCTCCCCAGAAACTGAGCTAGCACAGGAGCCCAAGGGGGGCAGAGGGGGGAGTACTTCAGAGACGTTGCTGGCATGCAGCAAACTGTGCTCCATGCAAGAGGAATTGCTGCTCTTTGGGAATGGAGGGGAATACAAAAGTGGGACTCCTTTCTTTTAGAAAGAAGAGAAACTTTGATAGAGACACAGCATAGTCTTATGTGCTACAACTTAGTGAGTTAATTTAATTAAAATTGATTTGCAAATTTGTTCTGTGTAGTCCTGGTTCGTGCCTGTGATGTTTTGGTTTCTCTGAAACTCTTCCCCAGAGAGTTTTCTGCCAACAAGAGACATGTTTTCCTAACTGTAACCTATGTTTACATTCCTTTCCCTAAGAGGGACTTCTTGATGTCCCTCTGACTTGACCAATGTGATTGAAGAAAGTTTGTCCTTTTTTCACCAAGTGAGTTGTTCTTCGTAAAATAGTATAAAAGAAAGAAATAACCAAAAATAAACAGAGTTATTATCAGCCTTCTAAGTCAAAGTCTGTGTCGTTGTGATTGTTAACAGCATCAGTTCTGCCCAGCTAGAAATTCTGGTTCTGATACTACAGACGGTTTTGATAAGGAGGCAGAACTTTGGCTGCCCCGATTTAGTGCTGCTGGATGATCCCGCTGGCAGCAAGAGGTTGGACTGGGGACCTCCAAAGGTCCCCCTGTCCAAGCCAGCCCTGCCTGGGTTTGTGGTGATGCTTCACCAGCACTTCCTTCAGCCCAGTGACAGCAGGGAAGTGTTTGGAAGCAAGTTTTTGAAATGAAAATGTTTCTGGAGGGTTATTTCAGTCCCAGTCCCACACCCTGAGGATTTGCCATGAGGTGATTTGTCAGTAACATCTCACGTTACCTGCAGTGTAATTAATCCAGTTGATTACAGTTAATTATGCTGCTTTCTGAACAATTTGTTTGTTTGTTTGTTTGTTTAAGGTAAAATGAGTTTGTTTTTGTTTTCTTTTTTTTTTTTTTCCTGTTCCAAGGCTTAACCACTATTTCAGAGAAGAAATTTTTCCTAATATACAGCCTGGTGTAACTTGAGACCATTTTCCCTTATCCTATGGAAAGTGGAAAGTGTCTAATTTAAAGGGGTTTATTCCATTTAAAAGCTATATGCAAAACAGAGTTGAGAATAGAAAATGCTCTTGGTCCAAGCAAGGGTCCTGACTTCCAGCTTGTGAAGAGAGGAATGCATTAAGAGGAGTCACACCAGGCATGAATGGGAAGAGAAGAGGGAAAGGGAAGGCCGTGGCCATTGGAAGCACCTCACCTGTCTGTAGTGAAGGCTGTTGTACATGTGCCCCCCGTCAAAAGCTCTCAGTGCCCCACCATGGACTCCCTGCAGCAAAATCAGACATGCTACTGTGAAATCACAGCTCTGTGGGGGTGCAGTCCACCCTCAAAAGTCAAACCTCAAAAGTTAGTTTTCGTCACCGACCTGGCAGGATTTTTCAAGTGTGTCTCACAGGTCTGGCCCTGGGCCCAGCACAAGTAATTATTGTCTTGATTTTTGGACAAATGGACAGGGATTATGTTTCTAATGTTTGTGGATAACACCAGGATGGGAAGAAATTAAAATGCTCTGGAAAATGTGTTTAGAACTCTAAATATTCCTTGTGGGCTGGAGAACTGGCCTGAAAGGGCACAATCAAAGGTGGAAGGAGCCTCTGAACATCTGTTGTCTAACTGGAACAGGACCATCAGCAATACAAGCTCAAGGTGGCCATGGCTTGATCCCTCCACTGGGCAGCAGCACTTCAGAAAACGGAGTGTGTGCTCTTGCTACAAACCCCACAAAGTTCTTCTGGGGTCCCTGAGTGGGAATTCCACACAGGGAAGAAGCTGTGCCCTGAGTACAGCCTGTGGCACACACCTCAGAGAAGGTGCATGGACTGAACCTGCAATCNAAACAAAAAAAAAAAAAAAAAAAAAAAAAAAAAAAAAAAAAAAAAAAAAAAAAAAAAAAAAAAAAAAAAGTGCAAATGTTTAGCTTGGGGAAGAGGAAAGAAGTGCAGCAGAACACAACTGCAGTGTCAGAGGGCTCTGGTGGTGACTGTTCTCATGCCCACAAGGGGAAGAAGGGGAAATAATCAGCTTTATCGGTAATTAGCTTAATTGGCTGCGGTCCAGGTGCACCTCTGCCACAGTCTGACTGCTAATGTCACTCAGGCTGCAGGGCAAGAGTGGAGCTGGTTTGAAATAAGACCCCTGGAATGTGCCTGCTGTGGATGCAGGGTTCTCAGCTCCCAGGGTTTCTCTGGACTGATCCACTCCTTTGGGGCCACCAGGCACAAAAATCTACCGAGCGTTTTACGGAGGACAGTTCGTTTTACAAAACTAACAAAGATCTGACCAAGGTGTGGTGTTTCTTGCAGCAACCAGCCCAGCAGGCTGCCCACAAGGGATCAGGGACAATGTTGGGAACAGGAAGGAACCTGGGAAGGTTTACCTGCAGCCAGTGTATTATGTTCTGGACCGAGGACCCCGCCGGGGTGTGTCCCACATACACATCGAATCGGCTCTGCAAGGACAGGAGCACATTTCAGAACAGGATTCACTTGGCTCCACAAAATGGGGCATTGCCAAGGCTTTGGCCTTCAGAAGGACCCTCTGCAGATTTATTCCCACGTACCATGTTTGTGTTCTTCCAGTTAAACCCAAAAACCGTAGCCAGGATGTGCTTGCAGACCTTCGAGCAGACACAGAACCTGGAGAGGATCATCTCCCCCAGGGCAGTGTGTGGTAGGAACTCCCTGGTGCCAAACAGCTCCTGTAAAATTGCAAATGTACTCATCAAATAGGAAGACTGCCCACGCTTTTCCCCAAAGCACCACCACTGTACAATCTTTATTTTATCCCCACATTAAGGTAGCCCATAGTGAAGCCTCCCTGGCACCCCATTAAATGCTTCTGTTCCCTGCTTCTTATGGGCATGTCCTCTTGCATTCATTGTGCTCTTGTGTTAAATGGTAGGGCTCCATTTGCAGCCTCTGCATCAGTTTTATTCACCAGTGGTTTGGATCTAATTCTGCCAGAACATTTTGGGGAGTGGATTTGGGACAGGACTGAAAGGTTCTGTAGTGTTTTTCTTCATAATGAAAACAGACAGAGTGCAAAGCTCCCCTCTCTGTAAATGACTTGAAACATCCCATAGATAATCTCACAATCCCTATGAAAAACACTTTGGCTGTGCAGAGCACAGTGCAGACCAACCTTAAGCCCATAGTCAGAAAAGACTGCCAGTTTTCTAAACGGGCTCCGAGAAAATATCACCGTGGTCACAGGAGAGAGAGAAAAGAACACCTTGATTTTCCGAGCCAGCTGGGGCATAGTGGAAAAGGCTATAAAATCTAGGGGGGTGCAAAAAGTAGGGAAAAAAAAAAAAAAAGGTTTAGTCTTTCAAGACACTCATGCACATAGTTGAATTTCAGTGAGTAATTTTACAAATCTGAGGGAGGATGTGGGCTTCTCATGCTGTCATCAAAAGGACCCACTCACCTATGGTGGTGCCTTGAGAATGGCCAATATAATACAGCTGTTTCTGTCCTGTTTTCTGCTCAATAAAGCTGATCATGGCTGGGAGATCATATCTAGCCATCTCATCGAAGCTGCAGAAGGAAGAGCAGACGTCCTGCAGCATCTACACGTGCACATCCATCACCAGCAAACCACAAAACCAGCAGGGAGGGCAGGGCCACCCCACAAACTGCTTCATCCTACTGAGTTTTCACACAGGGATTTCATTCAAAATAAGTTGGATGAGCTTCAGTCCATCCTGATTCACTCATCCCCTAGCTAGGGCAGTGTTACTCTGACAGAATTCAGCTGTTTCTGAGACCCTCAAACCCATTTACCTGAAAGCCCAGAATTCATCCTGGTTGGGAGTCAGGACCTGGTGTCTCCTGGACCAGGTGGTCCCTCTGCTGTTTCCTATCCAAACATCGTAGCCAGCGTCTGCGAGGATGAAGCCCAGGCTGCTGTTGGGCAAGTTGGTGAGCCAGCTGCTGCCTTCTCCAAGGAGACCATGCTGCAGAAGTGCCACAGGTCTCACACCTGCAAGACAGGCAGCACAATGGCTCTCCTTATTTTTAATGCTGTTTGTTGCGTTTCGAGACAGTTTATGAGGTGTTATCCCCATGGCAGCCAAAACCTGTGGAGGTTTGTGTTGCTGTTCCTCTAGATTTCATTTTGAAAGCAGGTTTGCTAAGCTGCACCCTTATCTTGGACTTTATCCCCAAAATCTTTGGGGGTGTTGGCAGAACTTGGGCTGCTCGGGGAGCTCTGTAGGCAAACATGGAGGAGCCTGGGGATGTGATAGGAAAAAATGCAATTTTCATGGATCTAACCGCCTCCTCCCAGTTACTACCCCTCACAAGACTAGAGGATCCCCTGAAGGCTCCTCAAGGAGTGCCAAACCAGTCTGCTGATCCATCAAAAGGCTGCAGGAGCACATTTTGGGAGCCAGGCTCTGGAGAGAACCCAAGGTGTGCCCCCAGGATGGATGGGCTGCCTTGCACTGCTGCGATTGCAGCCTTACATTCAGTGCTCAGGGGTCCATGAAGGGTGAGGAAACATCCCTGGCAAGGGATCAGCCTTCCTGACAAGTCTCGATCCATCAAACCTGACGCTACAGATGCCAAGCCACAGGGAACCTTGAAAACCCTCTTGCACAAGCCCTGGTGTCCCAGGGAATGGCTCAAGGCGTGTGTGGAATCACTTTTACCTTGGCACCCAGCATTTCCTCTCCCGTGAGGAATTCTGTTCATCTGGAGGATGTAGCCATCCTCTGTCACTGCATCATATTCTTCGCTGGGGTACCCCCAGAACGAGATCATTTCACTCTGCAACAAGAAGAAGCCAAACACAACATTTGCAAAGCTCCTGCCTCAGGAAACCACAGATATCACATCTAACTATAATTATTTAATAGTGGCTGGTTCCTGGACACTTTCCAGCTTGGCTCCAATGCCACTGTACTTACAATGTTCATCCCTGCTTCTGGATTCTTAGGAAATGGGGAATTGAAGAGGCATTCCCCGGATGCCATCCCATGGAACACGGATACCAGAGCTAGAGCCAGCCACATCTTCACTGTGCCTGCAACAACATACCCACAGAATCAGGGGAAGCAGGGGGTCGTGTCCAGCAGGGCAAGGAGAGATGAGGGCAGGGAAATGCCCCAGGTAGGACTCAGACTCAGTCTGGTGGCCTGGATGACCATTTCAAAGCATCAGTGCACATGGGGTGGCTCAGGAAACACATCTCAGCAGGGATATTTCCAGGGAGGTGGGACAGACTTTCAGGAATTCCAGTAAGAGGTGAGGCAACAATCCTTGCAGTGCTCTGGGAACTGCAAGACGTTAAAATCATAAAATCACAGAATGGTTTGGGTTGGGAAGGATCTTAAAGCCTCTCTCATTCCAGCCCCCTTCCACTACCCCAGGTTGCTCAGTTCTCCATCGAGTTCCCATTCCAATACACAAAGGACACAGGGTGTTGCTTGTCCTACCAGTGACCATGCAGTGCCACTTCTCCAGTCTCTCTTCCAGGAAAGGGGATGGCCAAGAGGGAGAGTTCTGTCCCATCACCCTGCTGTTTGCATCAACTGTTGGCACCACTGCCCAAACCTCCCCAGGAAGGAGAGGCAGGATGAATAAGACCCAGCACTGCCTTCCCTCCCCAAACAGAAATAAAATCATGAAAAGAAAATCTCTAACTCTTTGCCCTTCTCCTCGATCATGGTGTAAAAGATAAGAATTGATCACAGTTAATTCAGAGAAGGACATTTTAAAGTGCAAATCTACATGCAAAACGGGGAGAGATGTATCTTCCTTCAGATCTAGACGTCCCTTAGTGATACTGGGTTTAACACAGCTTAAAAAACCCCTCACTCAATGAGGGAGGCATTCATTCAGTGCTGGAGACTGTAGCTGCCACAGGAGGTGCTGGGGGCAGATGGGAGCAGCAGGTTTCGCTCACAATAATGGGCAGGAGGCATCACAAACAGATACTGAAAGGTCTGAGCAGGGTTGCTCCCTCCAACAACTGTAACATTGGACACCACAAGAAAAATTGGGCTGGACCAGCCTCTAGAGCTGACCCAGCAAATCAGATTCTGGTCCCCTGTTCTGAGGCAAGCGTGGGCTGTGAGTGCCATGAGTCGTACGTGCCGCTCACAGCCACGTTTAGACCTGGCTTTACCCATGCTTTTCCCACACTCACCTCTCCAGAAGTGAAGGCAGCCAGCCCAGCTGAGAGGTGGCACAGCTCCTGTAGGAGGAGACGGGGAGAGGTTAGTCTCTGGAGAGGATGGGCAGTGCAGGGAAGAGATGCCCAACCTGGAGGAGATGGAGATGTGGCACACGGCAGTGTCAGAGGATGGGTTCTCACCCCTGGCTGGTGCACGGAGCAGTGCTCTGCATCCCTCTGGAGACAGCCCTATTTGAACTGGCTGCAGGGTGGGGTGGCAAGTGTAAACACCCTGGAAAACAGAACATGTAAGTCATTAGGTTACACCACAGTTTAGAAAGTGCCATTCCCCAGAATTTGTTTGTGGAGGCTGGTTAAACACTGTTTAGGCAGAGTCAAATGACTATGGACATTTGGAGGTGATTCCCATTGATAAAGTGGTTTAATTGGTGTTGCTGAAGAAAGTTTCCAGCTTCCCATTTCAATGGTGGTTTTATTTATTTATTACAAGAGACATAATTAAGTTATGGCAAGGAAAGATCAAAGTCTAAAATGGATTTCCAGTAGCTATGGTTTAGAAATGATGATGCTTCTTGTTATACAAAGATACTGTGTGTGAGATGGAGATTAAATCCCAGGCAACAGACTGAAAACATCTGTACTGGGTCAGGCTGGGATGGAGTTCCCGTTCTTCATAACACAGAGACACAGCCAAGTTGCCATAGCAACATTCTGTACCTTATCTATCCCTCCACCCAGTTTTCTCACTTTTGCTCTTCCAGTTCCCTCCACCTGCCCCACTTTGGGGTGGGGGATGGAGCTGTGTCACCCCACCACAATGTCCTTGTTCTTCACACCCTCACAGGAAGGTATGAGGAGTACCTAAGTGCCTTATCCTACAAGTATCCTGCCAACAGAGAGAGTTATCCCTTTCCATCACCCGTGCCAGGGCTGGGGCTGTTTCCTGCCCTTCCTTCCTAGATTGTTTTGGTTTGGAAATTGCGGTGAAAGGTCAGTAGGGAAAGGTGTCTTCTGTCTGTCAGCCAGGAATGGCCCTGAGATGTGTCCAAGGCATGCACCTAGATTTGTCAGTTTGTCCCACTTCTATAAACACACAGTAGAACAGGGGTTTGTAAGGTAGAGGTTTGGAGGTCAAGGGTGACTTTGTTTCTGGGGTACTGAAGCCACACTGCACTGAGTAAGACACCTCTGGCTTTCACCTTCTGAGAAAACAGATCATGGAAATCTACACTCCAGGGAAAGGGCAGAGCAGCCCTGGTCACACTCATCTGGAGGCACTGGAAGGGGCAAGATGCAGGCTGCACCCAAAAGATTCCTGTAGCACTTGAAGAGCAGGACATTGTCATGGGTCTTACAAGATGCTCTGGCCTCCCAAGGGTCATGTGCAGCTCCTGCCGAAGCAGCACCATTTTAGAGGCTGAATGGGACAAGGAGAGTCCCTTGAACTTCATTGCACGGCCAGACCCAGTAAACTCAGCTCCATCCACCTCCTGCTGCAGGGTTGCTGACAGTTTGTCAGCCTCTCTGGGCCATCTTCACATCCCTCTCACTGGGCATTCCAGAACCGGACGTGGCAGCCAGATGTCATTTCCCTTGCACCAAACAGCAGGGGTGACAACAGCCAGGTGGCCCCTTGCCCGCTCCTGTGGCCCAGGTCAGGGCTCTCCATTCTTGCAGGAAGAGCACGCTGTTGGCTCGTATCCAGTTTGGTGCCCACCACCCTTCCCAGGTCCAGCAAGGCCCTTCCCACCCTTCCCAGGTCATTTCCAGTAAGGCTGTTGTGCCACAGCTCCTGATCAGTGTCCCCGTGCCCTGCCCTCATCCAGGGCCGCCTGCCACCAGCACATACTTCAGGTAGGTGTTTAGCCTGAAAGCAGAAACGTGTCACACACAGCAGAGTTCTCACCCAGCTCCTGCAGCCCTCTCTTGCATCACTCCTGCTTTCTTTGCTGGCAGTCCCCACGCGTTCATCAGGTGAGCACAGAGCGTTTTCCATTGCAGTGGAAACTTCAGCACTGCCCACCATGCTCAAGTTTAATCACCAAGTTTTTCTATAAAATTACTGCCAGGGATTCTGTCTTAATTCTTGGTGCTCCTCTTTTGGCCTCAACTCTTTAATTGTAATAATATCTTGATACTCTTCTACGTCCAATAGGTGTTAGAAAGCATTCAAAGGAGATGATGGTGAAGAGTCTGGAGGGCCACACGGGGGCTGGCTGAAGTCACTTGGTTTGTTCAGCTGCAGCAGAGCACACTGAGCTCAGACCTCCTCAGGGCCTGCAGCTCCAAACTCTGCTCTCTGTCACAGGGAGAGGACCCAGGGAAGGGCTGGAGCTGTGCCAGGGCAGGGTCAGGCTGGAGATCAGGGAAAGGTTCTTCCCCCACCCAGAGGGTGCTGGACACTGCCCAGGCTCCCCAGGGAATGGGCACGGCCCCGAGGCTGCCAGAGCTCCACACAGGGTGGGATTGTTGGAGCATCTGTGCAGGGCCAGGAGCTGGCCTGATGAGCCCTGTGGGTCCCTTCCAGCTCAGGATATTCTATGGTTCTATGACTCTGTGATTGCTTTCCTACCTGCTTCTACGTGTAAGAGACTCTGCTGAACTCACTGGCATGCTGAGCTGGCAGTGAGAATCCAGGTGACCACTCAGTGCCATCAGCCATCCCCGAGCACATCTCCCACACAGAACCATTCAGAGGCCAGTAGGCCAAATATTTATGAGCTTTGAGAAATCTCCTGCTCACAAAAACACAAGCCAATGGTGATGACAATCCCCAGCCCACCCAGGCAGAAGTACAACCCCACGGGTCCTCTGGGAGAATCCGGAGGGAGGGATCCACAGCAGGCAGGGAATGGGACAAGCAACTCTGCAGGAGATGCTGAGGAGGGGACACAACCTCCTGAGGCTTCTTTCCAGGGCAATGGAGTCAAGAAGAGAAAACCTCCCACCAAATGGGAATCCACAGCTGTAAACTCTTACATGTTGGACAGTCAGTTACACAGCCAATTTTATTTTTTCCTTAAAAAAAAAGTCCCAGAAAGAGCACATGCCCTGCTCCATGACTGCCCCACAACACATGGGAAGGGGAGACAGGGGCTCCCACCTCTCTCCAGGAAGTGCTGTTGAACAACACCTGCCCTGAGGCCAGCTCGGAGCTCCCTTTGAAGATGAGCATCACCAAGGTCCCTTCCAGCTCAGCTCTGTGGAGCTTCACACTGATTTGTTGCTAAACACCTCTGCCAACGTGTCAGGTTCTGGTGTCCCCCATACCACAACGATCCTATCTCAAGTTTTTGGGAACATCTTCTCTCACCCACGCAGCTGGGTAAGGGTAGCAACCCAAATCCGTCCTCCAGCTGCCCACTCTCAGGGCTCTCGGGACGGGAGTTTGTTTTCTTGGGGCAGAGGCATCGCACGCGATGTCACCACCCCTCAGCACTATTTGCTCTGGGCCCAGCATCCCACTTTTCTCACATCGAGCCGTGCGTGGCTCCTTGCAAAACATCGGCCAGGAGTTGGAGACGATCCACCTGCACCTTCTGGAAGCTGTCACACACCCCCAGCAGCTCCTGCCGTTTAGCACCTCCAGGTGGGCAGGATTTGATACGGCAGAGGCTGCTCACTAAAGGGTGGGTCAGATCCAGCTCTGGAGCATGCCTGGGCCACTGGCAGGGGTGCGTGACACAGGGGTGTGTGACACAGGAGCGTGTGACAGGGGTGTCTGTGTGTGTATAGGTGTGTGCGCCAGACAGGCATGCACGTACAGGTGTGTGGGCATGTTTGTACCGGTGTGCACATACAGGTGTGTGCCCAGCTCGGGTGTGTGCACAGCCGTGTCTGTCCAGGTGTGCCCGTACAGAGGTGTCTGTCCAGCTGTGTGCACAGGTGTGCCCGTACAGAGGTATCTGTCCAGGTGTGTGCCCACCACGGGTATACCCGCGGCTTCCCGCGCGCGCACGCGCACACAGGTGCAGGCTGTGGGCGTGGCCTTTCCCCCGCCCCTCCCCCGCCCCATGGGCGTGGCTCGCTCCGGGAGCGCGCGGCTGCGCGGGAGGCCCCGCCCACCAAGGGGCGTGTCGGTGCCCGGGGCGCGCGGCGGCCATGGCGCGGGTGCTGGTGGTGGGCGCGGGG
>VWYO01025560.1:51940-74644 GCA_013400275.1 Rhadina sibilatrix | reverse complement strand
TTTTTTAAGTTTTTCACTTGGGTTTTTGGGGTTTTTTTGGAAAAATGTGTTAGGAAAAGCTCTCTCTCCTTTCTCTTTACCAAACCTTCTGGGCACACCTGAGAGAGATGTGCAAAGGTGGCCACAGGCTGATTTGGACTTTACTGCCTTCTTTTTGATGTGCAATCTGCCACTCAAACTATGGCTTTTATAGAGCTGCAAACCCTTGAAAAGTCTGGTGCAGGTTTGTGAGCAGTCCTTACATTCAAGTGCTTGCTTTGGGATTTATTTATTTTTTTTAGTGCCGCAGTCAAGTAGGCAGACAAAAGCCTTCACTGGACAATGTGTTTTTAAGTGTATTCTCATAGCTAAGGCAGTGCCTCTGGACTGGATGGGGTTTTGTGGATTTCTAGAGGATTTTTTAATAGTTGCTGGCCACTTCTATCAGTGTAATTGAGACCATTCTTTACAAGGGTTATCTTTACCTCCCACGGACAGGTCTGTGAGCTTTTCAGTTATTTTTGCGGTCCACATCTGGATTAGAGCAGGGAGAAAAAAATACTAATTTTAAACCTAATGAGGTTTTTGGCTCCATTGAGCCAAACCTAAATTTTGCCTGGAGCCTGCTGTCAGCTTTCCACACTTGGCTTCGTCATTTCCAAGACTGTTGGTGTGCTCTTGGATTAAAGAAGCCTTAGGAGTAACTCACCCTCAGACACCTTTTGTAGAAGTCAAGTTCTGTTCCTTTTCCTGAGCTGTCAGATGAGATGTTATAGATGGTTTTGGATCTACCTGTGCTGCCTTGGAAGGCTGAGTTTACTGCTGATTGCCTTGCTCTTCCTTAGGGTTTTAATTCCCTCCTCTACCCACCTTGTCAGAGATACTCAAAGCACTGTAACTTTTCTTTAAAAAAGGGAGAGCCCTGATAAACTCTGTCCAAGGGCTGGTGTAATTTAGGAAATGGGATGGGCTGGGTGAGAAATGAAGGTATGACTGGTCACCTTTATTGACTTAGCTGATGAAGCACCTCCTGTTGTGTGCAATGGACTCTGCTGCCGCCACAAATTATTTCAAGTGTAAAGAACCTGCTGCCTTGCTGAAATGGATTAAAGGTATCTCTTCACTTGATTTATTCGACAGAACAAGGGACGTGCAGATCAGTCAGTCCTGATGCACCAGTAGCCTCCAGTTCTATTCCCAAAGTCATCCTTTAAAAATGCAGCTCTGCCGAGATGTGGCTGAGTGGTGCAGCTCTGCAGAGGCACAGAGGGTGAGTGTGCACCTCTCCATAAAGAAGGATTTACTGCTCTCTTCCCACTGGATTTATACTTCAGGGAGAATGGGGTGGATGCCTATGGAAATGCAGGAAAATAAATTTTATTCAGTGAACTGTGTGCAGGCAGCAAGTGCTTTGAGTGTCTCACAGGCTGTTAAGTGACTGCAGAGCAACAAGGTGGTTGGGTCTGTAGAGCACAAAAGAAATAGATTTACTGTCTGTTTCCATGTCCATTTCTCTCTGGCACAGCAGGAGGTGTGTTGGGGAACACTGATGAGAAACCTTTCCAGATATCCTGATTCAAGCCATGCTGGTTGCAAAACCAGCATTCACATTTTCTAATGGAATTTATGCTCAAAACCAAAAGCAGGAAAAAATACCAACTTTGAAATGATAATTTGTTTTCAAATGACTGAACTACAGCTAGGATTTGTGCCCAACTCCATGGAAAAGATGCATCGTTTTCCTTAAGACGGTATTTAGCAAAAGCTTAGTTTTCTAGTCAGAAGAAAATGCCACATAATTCTTACTGAAACAAGGAAATTTGCCTCAATGTTTGAGTTTATGTGCAGATGAATGTGATAGAATGCTTTGGGAGGGATTTTAAAGCTTATCTCATCCCTCTGCCATGGGCAGGGGCTCTTTCCACTCCTTCCACTCCTTCCACTATCCCACTACCCAAGCCCTGTCCAGCCTGGCTTTGGACACCCATTGTAAGAATGAAATACTGACATTTCTCCCGTCTTGTTAGCTTTTTCACAAGAGGCTGGCCCTTTGCAGACATTTTGTAAGGCATCAGATAGTAAATAATACCTTTAGATGTCAGTGTAGGTCTGTTTGCCTCGTGCTCGTGCTGCAGGATCCTGGCCCCGTTAGCATCTGCACACTTGGAAAGAGGTGAGATAATAAATTACGTCTCTGTGCTGCTTCCAGGATATATAAATTACATATCAGGGTGCTTCCAGGAAGGCATCCTTGTCTCTATTTGTGTGCTGCTTAAAATACTGGGAGAGGTCATTGCTGTGGCAGGCTTTTTAAACTTAACTCCTCCAAGTTTTTGCCCCTTGGTCCAGAATTCCGTGTGATTTTTCCCCAGCTCTCCCCTGCCTGTTGGTGACAGTCACGATGCTGTTTTGGCTGCTTCAGGCACTGAAACACCAGCAGGTATTTGGAAAATAAATATAACTGTAAAATCAGTTGTTTTTTGGGTTTTTTTTTTAAACCTTCAGGAGGTGGTAAAATGCCTCAGTAATCCCATGGGGAAGGGGTCTGACAGTTCCTCCTGAGCAGTTTGAGGCTTGTTTGGGAATAGGTTTGGGTTTCGTGTCTTGTAAGTGCTCAGAAACCTGTGGTAGTTTTGGAACCAGCCTAAGTGGGATTTTCAGGTGGTTTGCTGGCCTGAGCTGGGGTTTACATCAATACTGATTTTAAGGGGCTTGGCTTTGTGTTTTTTAAGCCTGCATAAATCTTCCGGCAGTGGAACTGTGCTGCTGATCTGTGTGTGTTTATAGGCAGTGAGAGACATTCTTATTTGGCATATTTTAAATCAGTATTTGTTCTTTTCTGTCATGTTGCCTTCAGCCATAAATCCAATCTCCCCACTTTTTTTCCTTTTTTTGTGTGTGTGTATTATCTCTTGTATTTTACTGTAAAGTCAAATGTCAAGGTACTTGGTATTAATAAGAGTTTGTGGGGGTTTAAGGTTCAATTTTGAGTACCTGTGTGATTTTTTTTTTAAATCTTAATGGGATTTGCAATGCAGATTAGTCTGGACAGTGTTTTATGGCATCAGTATTTCTGGGTGTTTTTTGTATTTTTTTTTTCTCTTTGTCACGTTTAGCTGTTGGAGTCAGTAGTCACCCTCAGTAAAGGCATAAGCAGTTTTTCCAAGAAACAGTTCCTTGCAGCAGGAGGAGGGCAGAGTTTGGCTTTAGAATACAGCATTTGGTATGATGTACTAATAGCAAGGATTTTTTATTCCATCTGGTATCTTTTTTCAGCCTCTGGTAGGCTGCAGCTGATCTGTCAATAACTTTCAAGGAATCATATTTTTATTTTCCCCCTCCGCTGTGTCACATTTGGAGCATTAGAATTTGTTAGCCGTGGCTTCCCTTCTTGCAAGCTAAAAAAAGGAGACTGGAGAACCAGATTTTTTAAGTTGTACACTTGATGGTGTGTCTAATTTATGAAAGTTGGCAAAATTCTGGCAGAGGAGGGGCCAGTTGCAATCAGGTACAGCTTGTTTAATTTATCTGTGCTTCCAGAACATGTGCTCCACATGCTTGGCTGCGTGTCTAAATCCTTTGGAAAGTCGTGACAGGAGAGACAGGACTCAAAATGAAAGAATGTGTGATAAAACAAAAGAAATAAACCAGACAAGACACCCAGAACATGTGATCCGGTGGAAGCCACATGAAACTGATTGTGGGCAGAGCATTACAAATGTACACAGCCTTAATTTCATTTTGTTGTTTTAGCCATCTCTGGTAGTGATTATGTCTTAGGTAGATCTGAATACCAGGCTGCTTGAAAAACAAGCAAAAATCCCTATTACTAATGGAAATTTAGTCATTTAACAGTGTTTAGCTGTCAGAACGCTCTGTAGCTTGGTTGTGGTTTGCAGGACAGTGCAGCTTCAGCCTGGGGGGAGGTTTTTCTTCCCTTTATCAGTGTCTCAGCCTGGGAGTGAGTGCTGATCACACAGATAAACCCCGAGGGAGGTTTGATGAGGACTCCTGAATAACCTGACCCTTCAGACTTGCTGCCTTGCTTTCCCAATATTCCTTTTTCCATCATTACAGCGTTGGGAAGTGTCGCTTTTGGGATTGCCCTTTTTCCTGAGAGCAACCTGAACAACGGGTGAGATGCCAAAGGATAGGAGAAAGAAAGGTACCACACAGTGGGGCTTTATGTGTGTCCAAAATACCTACTGCAGGCCAAGGGAAGAGAACTGCTCATGGGAGGAGAAACCATTGTGTAACCCAGAACGGGAAATTAAATATTATACAGAGAAAAAAGTTATGGCATTTCCCCTTTGGTGTGTTTTTGATCACCAAGAGAAGTCCAGATATGAGGGAGAAATGAGGTGGTTTATCTTTGCTCCCCACGTTGCTGTGTCAGCCTCCCTCTGTCACCAAGGCACATGTTTTGATGGAAAATAAGGAAGGAAAAAGAAGAACATGGGTTCAGTTATTGCCTTGGCATGTCACAGGCATATTTTGCAAAAGGTTACAAAGAATTAAGAGAATGGCTTGTTAGGTTTCAGCTAAGAGCCACACAGGGTAAAGTTTTAAATGTGAGGACAAAGTAAAGAACTTTCTAACCAGCTCTAGAATAAATCTATTATTAAGGGGGGGGGCGGGGTTCCCAGAGCAGTGGATTAGTGATCTGTTTGTTTGTTTCCTCTTCATCCTCATGAGGTGTGTGCTCTGAAAATCACTAAAGTATCAGACACCAGAACATCACAGTTCAGTTGACACCAATTCACAACTGTTTCAAGGGAGAATACAAAAGAAGAAGCCAAATAATAGAATTCTTCTTAAAATTAAGTGTCTTGTACATTTACCCTGCAGAAAGAGTAAAGAAATGAGCGTGTTTTTTATCAGTTTCTCATCAAACCTTTCTATAAATGTATTTGCATTTCCCTCAGTCCTGCACTGAGGCCGACCTGAGCAGGCAGCAAAGGGGGAGAGAGATGAAACTTTCCTTCTAAGACCATATGGTTTTATTTAGAATGTGTTTCACAACCGTGACGTACAGAGCCAGGGTTTACTTGTGCTCCACACTCCCACTCACCCACTCTGCAAGGAAAGCTGCGCCCAGGATTTTAATAAAAACAGGAAAAGTGCAGGGATGGAGGTGGAGATTTATTCTATCGAGCTGGGGATAAACATCACTTCACTAAACCACAGAAAATTAACTTTCATGTGGTAGAAAAAACCATACACCTCTTGAGCGTGCTGCTTTACAATGGTAGCAGGTTGATTTCTGGGTGTAGAATAATGCTGTGTTTTCATCAGAAAATTCACTGATGATGGCATGGGAATGCTTGGAGAGGAAGAGTGACAGAAACTAGTCCAAACACAGATATTGCAGTGTGTGCATGGACAGAAAAATCCGTCCTTGAGTAAAGTTATTGCTGTCTTGTTTTTTTTACCACGTGGTGTTTAACTTGAAAATGCTGATAAGCTGCAGGTTCTGGGTCTGATCACATCCAAGTGCTGCATCTCTTGGTACTGCTAAAACATCTTCTTTTAAAATCAATGGTTTAAAAGCTGTTTGTTCATGTTCCCCTTTCAGCCTCCTTTAACATTTATGCATGTGACAGAACTGATATAAAAAGGGAAGTACAAGTATTTCAAATACAGATGTTGGTCTTAAGCCCGGTGACTTTTATGTAGTGCCAGGTTCAGAGTGTTGGGTTGTGGTGGAGGCACAGGATTTGTCATGTACCTGTGTCCTTCCCAGAGTATTCCAGTTTATAAATCCAGGTATTTTCAGATTTTTTCAATGCAAGTACAAAAGTGAATTTTCTCAGCTACAACCATCTTACACTCATCCTTTTTTTCTGCAAATTTTTTTTTTGTTTCTTTTTTTCCATTGAGTGCAGGAAAACCATTCCCCTGGTCTCTTCAGCTCATGTGGAGCAGGGTGGTGATTTGCAGTCTCTCTAAAGCCAGGGAAATTCCCCATGGAAGCAAATGGAGCTGGGGATCACATTCCAGACAGTGGATTTTTTGCCACTTCCTGTGCAATATGGACTCTGTTTCTTTATGAAGACAAAAGCCTTTGTTCTGCTGAGTCACACTCCAGAACAATAGACAGCTACAGAAGAGTTGATACGCTCTGTTTCTAGTTCCAGCTTTGGCTTTGAAGTTCTCCCCTGCACTTGCTTCTCTCTCTCTCTCTCTCTCTTTTTTTTTTTTTTTTTTTTTTTTTTTTTTTTTTTTTTTTTTTTTTTTTTTTTTTTTTTTTTTTTTTTTTTTTTTTTTTTTGTTGTTGTTGTTGTTGTTGTTGTTGTTGTTGTTGGATTGGGGTTTTTTTTTTTCGGTTCATTTTGGGTTTTTTTTTCAGCCAGGCTTGCAGTGTGGTTTAGCAGGCATGTATTTTCTGAGCTCTGCTGTTGTCCTTCTGTGGTTGCAGGGATCACATTGACTGTCACATGCCTGCAGGTTCTGTCCCCTTCACCTAAAGCTGCCTTGGGAAAGAGGGAAGTGGAAGACAAGGCTCAGCTTTCACGAGGCCGAAGCACGGCATCTCCCAAGGGGATGAGTAATAACCAATGGGTATTTTTGAGGTGCCTCCTTCCCAAAGTTTAGTTGCTTTGGATTGCAGCTGACAGCTCGTTAGGACACGTGTGAGGGGTGCAGGTTGGCAGCCATCAGGGCAGTAACAGGGATGTGATCCATAGAAAAGACTGGGTGACAAGGATGGGATGATATGCCCGGGGCCAGCATGAAGAAATACCGTTTGTATATTTGGTAATATGGCTAAAACTTGATGAGGGTGTTGCCTAGTGGCAATTACAGCAGATTAGAAGAGAGTGTGAGTGTGGGAAAAGGGTTGGGGATGAGAGAAGGGGAAAAGGACACCTTGTGGGTGTCACTTCCAAGCTGCAGAGTCCAAACTTTGGGCTGGTGCTCGCAGCAGGATCACAGGCTTAACGTGGAATTCGTGTGGTGCTGTGGTCACTTAAATCCTCCCTTCCCTGGAGGCTGAATCCCTGGAGGCTGAATCCCTGGAAGCAGTGGGGAGGGAAAGCCATGGTGAAATAAACCCCCAGATTAAGCTCAGATGCTTTAATCCAACGTCTGCATGAAGTGGAGCAGATTGCAGATTATTCCCAGAGGAGATTTTAATGGGGTCTTGAGGGCTTTATCAATTCCTTTTTTGAAACTTCTGGCACCTCACCTTCTCTTGTTACAGTGGCTGCTTGCAGCTTTATAATGTCATGTGCTTATTTAGCTCTAGGAAAATCTGTGCTTGGAGAGGGTTTTTTCCCCTACCAACATTATTAGTGGGGTTTAATTAGAATTATTGCTCACCGTACTGATGGGCTAAGCTGACTGAAGCTCTCTGAATCAAAAGACAAGGGCTAGTTTGGACTGCAATAAAGAAGCAATGTTGTATTCCTGTGGGAAGGTATTTTGAGCCTCTTCCTTACCTCTTTGTCACTTAGAGCACATCTCCTTCACCAGAAAAGTGCACTGCAAGGTTTGGCACGTGTTTGGCTGCAATTTGGGTATTCGTTGTACTCAAAAATTCATTTTAAATTGAGTGTCTTTGATTGTTTGAGATGAAATTGGTAGGAGATAACACTGATTGAGTAACTATGAATTCCTGGGTTTGGGTAATTAATTGTGAGAAATTTGGTAAATGAAAAAAACCGAAAAACCATCCTCCAATAAAATTCAGGAACTATTCATGCAAATTAAAACAAACAAACAGAAAAAAAAGTCCCCATGTAAAGAAGAAGAGGAAATAAAATATGGAATCCCTGAATTCAGGAATAGAAGGAAGAAGTGAGAAGCAGTCAGCAGAAAAAAAGGCTGGTTATTAAAATTGATGGAAAATTTGAGCATCTGAAAAAGCCCAGAAGGATTTGCAAGCATGTGTTGGATATTTACATGAATATACAGCAATGCCATCTCAGAACCCTGATGAAGTGGGGGTAAAAGAATCCTGGAAAAGTGTATTAAAAAAAAAATAAATCTAAATTTATTTTTAAAACTGTCACAGTTTGATCACCAGCAAAGGAAGGGGACCCTGGATCTGGCAGTTTGTGCAGCTCATCCTGCTCACAGTTAATTGCCAAATTTCCACTGACTCTTTTATCATAACTAGATTTTGCCTCAGTCGTGTTCTTCTACCATAATGAGGTTTGAAGGGTGCAATTGCCTCTTTATCCTAGAAAGCCAAAAGAATGAAGGAAATGAGTTTTGCAGAGCTGCTGAGAATAGTAAGGGGATAAATAAATCCAACTGAAGGTAGGGACAAGAAAAAATGTTGGGTTTTTTTTTTTTCCCCTTAGGAAAACAAGTAGCTAAATTAAAGTCCAGAGGCTGTGTCCTCCAAAACCTGAATGTCACCTGTGTCACAGCTCTGCCTCCACAGGCAGGATTTCAGTCACTTGGAAAGAAAATGTAGTGGATGCCTGTGTAGTAAAAAGGTTTTAGCAAAGAGGAAGATGATGTATGTATTAGCTTTGCAGAAGAGAAAGATAATTACTGTTAACCGTCTTCTTTTTGCCTTTTATTTTTTTCCCCCCCAAACAGTTACTTGATGAACATAATCAAGTTACTGTGGGAGCAATTGCTCTCAATTAGTCCTTGGTTTGCCAATTACAGCTCCTACTTCAGACTTGATAAAGGCAGGGGAGGTTGGTGAGCCTCAAAGCATGTCTGTTTTCTCTGTGCAGGATCTGCTGAACTAATAGAGGGGATGACTTCTCTCAGCAGCATTGCCAAGCTCATACCCTGAGATGATCAAAGGCACAGCGACACAGTTATTTAAGATACCTTCACGTCTGAGAAGATTTAGTGCTTTTATTTCTTGGCACAGTTCTACATCTTCCCTAAAAAGACACTTCAGAGTAAATAAAAAAAAAAAAGCTAATTTAGTAGCCCTGACAAAGCTGGTACAAAAGATGACACAGCTGTGAACTGATTTGAAAAATCCCTTTAAAAACAAAATGCGCGCACCGTGATTTGGGATATTTACTGGGATGAGCGAGTCCCTCCTGTATTTCTCCATGTGAAAACTCCTCATGTCTCAGATTTTTTGTTTGTTTTGTTTTCCACATTTGTAAGGGAAGAACTCCCCATCCATTTCTTAATCTCAGCCTCTGCCCTCAATCACTGGAAGATGCCCAGTGCAGGGAGTTGTTCATCACTGGATGGTTGTTACAGCACCCTCCTTTCCCTTCCCAGGGTTATTTTGATGCTGCCCGTGGCTTGATGTTGGCAAAATCCCAGAACCACGAGATGGTTCTGGTTGGAAGGGATCTGAAAGACCATCCAGGAGCGGGATTCTTTGTCTTGGCTGACGTGTGCCTTCACAGCACAGGATTGGCAGAAGCTTACAGGATTTAATCAGAATTTTAAACCCCCTCATTGACTGGGGTAACCCTCTCTGCAGAGGAAAGGTTTATTGTTGTTCTGTAAACAGTTGTTTTTCCAGTGTGAACCTGGAATTAGAGACCTTTCAGTCTAATGGGCCTGAAGTGAATTTCTCAGAACCTGAGGGACTAAGATTTTTTTTTTTCTTTTTTTTTTTTTCCCTACTGCAATAGCCACTGTTCAGTGAAATGCCTGTGCCAAGATACTGCCAGGAGCACTTATCTGTCCTCAACAGCAAACAAAAAGTGGAGGCGGAAGGGTGAAATAAAAAAAAATATATATATATTGTTCAGTCAAGATAGATTAATAGTGCTGCACACAAGCCACACTTCCTTGTGGGTTATATCAGTTCTTTGTATTTTTGTACAATCTAAAAATGGCTTTCCTTGCCTTTTTTTTTTTTTTTTCTTTTTTTTTTTTTTTTTTTTTTTTTTTTCTTTCCGTTTGGGGAAACTGGATTGAGTGTTCTCTTTCTGTGGGAACAGTGGGTCCCAAAACCTGCTTCATTTTGCTATGTAAAAACGTTCATTTCAGGGCGGTGCAAATACTGTGCCTTGACTGAATTTTAGCACTTTGTGAGGATATTTTTTTTTTTTTCCAAAGGAGGGTAGAGTATTTTAGGCTGGAGAAAACGGATCTGTCTCTTAAGGAAGCATTAAATCAAATGGCTCGCTGGGGGTGGGAAGCTGAGGTGAATTGTGCACTGTTAATGAGTCCCTTTAGCAAATGAGAGGTTTTGTTCTTGCCTTTTTGTGTACTGGGAGGGTGATGAGCCTGTGCCTCACCCTGGAGAACCCTGAGATGCTACAGAAAGCAGTGGAAATGCCACCTGTGTTAATTAGTGCCCAAGTCAGACAGGTAATAAAAGAAGGAATGTGGACCTCTGGAAAGAGGAACCCTGGGAATCTTAAGAAAATCAGGGAGAATAAATTCAGCTTTGTGTAAGTTCAGTGTTTTTAATGCAGAAGGCTGGAAAGCGTAGACACAGGATGAGGTTCTTGCTGGAGGAGTTAATTTGGATGTGTGCTGACCTCCCAGATGCATCTCTAGATGGGCACTGATTTCACACACAATTCTGCATTTTCTCAGCTGTTTTCTAGTGGTGTAGGAAGTGAAGCAGTGCTGCAGAAGTGTGGTCATGTGTAAAATGGCCAGCCCTAAATTCTTGCATGCGTTTTTACAAATGCATGCTAGTTAATTGTTCATGACCACACTGGACTGTGCTCCAGAACCTCTCAGTGCAGTTTACAGTGTGTATCTCCTCTTTACAGATGATCCTCTGTGAGATGTGCTTTCATTGCAGGGCACCTGAAACATCTCCTAAAAGCTAATTAACGAGTTGTAAATCTTTCACACTGAACAAAAGACAAAACTGCCAGGGAGGAATTTTTTTGTGGGGCTAGTCCTTAATTTCAGTTTAAATACTCTGAATATTTTACCGAGACAACTTGTAGTGGAATGGAGACCTTCTGCTGAGTTGTCATCAATAACGTTCTTTTTTTTAAAAAAAAAAATTAAGAATCCTGGTAATTCAGACACTTCTAATTAGTCCTGATATCTCTGGTTCTATTTTTGGGAGGCATTTGGCTAGCTGAAAGTGAGTGTGCATAATTATCATGCCAGCTCACCCCTGGCACTGGTTTTGATGTCAGCAGTTTCACTCGTTGTAGCAAGTCGTGACTCATCGATTGTTTTAGGATTAGAAATCTTGTGCAAGGTTTGGAGAGGCTGGCTCCATGATTTGTGACTTCCTCAAAGTGTTTTTAGAAGGATGAAGGGAATCTTGTGTGTTCCTGTGCACAACCAGCACAGGGGATAAAGCATTCTGGAAGCTGTGCAAAAACTTTTTTTTTTCCTTTTTTTTCTTGTTTTCTTTTTTCTTTTTTTTTCTTTTTTTCTTTTTTTTCTTTTTTTCTTTTTTTTTTTTCCTGGTTTATTCAGGACTGTTGCTTCCCAAAATATCTTCTGCGAAATTTCTCCTGATTTTAACTAGCATTGGCTTGTTTTTCGTAATTTGGGGGGAATAACAAGGGCAAATCCCATCTGCTCTTTGCCAAATTTTATTCTGCCAATCCCAATATATGGAGCATGCTAGAAGTGGTATTTTTTGAAATTCCATGTTTTGGTTTGCTAATTAATACTACTTTTTGTTTGTATGTTTTTCAGCTGAGATGACTTTATTTGGTTATGTTGTTTTGAGTTGTTCTGTTCAGATAGCTAATAAATTTTCTATTGCTTATCCCAGGCAGACCATTTGAAATGGAGTCCTGCCCTAAAACCCACACCATTGCAGTAAACAGTGCCAATGACTTTTGCAGGAATGATGAGCAGGTAGAATCCAGCTCAGTATTTTGAAGGTGAGTTCCACCTGTGGCTTTGGTTTTCACTGGGGCTCTGTTTTCACTCTTTTATTCAAGTTGGTAAGGCACCAGCTAGAGGCTAAACCAGATGTGATTATAGCAAGCTTCAACTTCAGGTAATTCTGAAGAGAGTGCATGAAATATTGGAGTGAATCCCATGGGGCTGGGTAAAAAATCCAGCAATCAGATCACATCAGGATGGAGGTTTCACTTTAGAAGCAGCTGAACAGGAGGTAGATCAGCATCAGATTTATTCACACAGCTTTTAAACACAGGCCTGTTTGGGCAAGTAATGAGAACTTTGAGCTGCCTCACTGTTCCCTCCATCCTATGTGCACAACTTGGCATGAGCAATGTTACCTTAAAACTTAATTTTCAGTTGTTGGCAGTACCATCAGTTGCATGCTAAGAACTGTTTAGCAAAGCCTGTGGTGTTCCAGGTGGAATCCCCTTCCTACTGGTGAGGTTTTGGGGTTTTGGAGTCTTGTCCACAGTCACTTTGAAAGCTGTGTCTTAATTTCCTCCCCTTGAAATGAAGAGGAATTCTGTGAGCTGACAAGGTGGGGATCTGGGTCAAAGGCTGGGCTCTGATTTGGAGGCCTTTTCCAACCTAAATGGTTCTGTGATCCTGAGCCTTCAAATTGGTTGATAGGAAAACATGAAATAGTTGAGGTTGTTTTGCTCCTGATAACCCTCATGTAAATGTACAGTTTTTAAGTCAGGGCCCAGAGTGACTAATTTAAGCCAAGTTCAAGTTTTCACAGAAAATTTAAAATCAAATTTAGTCCCTCCCCAGCTCTCCTGGAGCCCTTTCAGGCACTGGAAGGGGCTCTTCTCCAGGTGAACACCCCCAGCTCTCCCAGCCTGGATCTGTAGGAGAGGTGCATCACTGGGTATTTCCCAAAATAGTTTTATAAATCTCATCAGTTATTTTGTTGTGCTTAGAAGGTTTAAAACCTTTAATTTGGAAGCTGTTTGGTAGCTGTATCAGCCTATAGATTAGTGAGCTGTCTTTGTAACCACCAGGAAGATTGGGCTTCTCTGGGGGTTTTTCTCAAGTGTCCCAGAAAGGTGAACTCTGTGGGACAGTGGGACAAAATGAGCCCTGGCCCAGTGACCAGGTGAGATCCCCCTGGGGAGATGCTCACTAAAGCACAGACAGGGCCTCTCCCAAATCCTCCAGTCTGACCACAAAATAAAAAATAATCTCTTCCCAACCAGGCTTCCAGGAAGCTTGGGGCAGCAGGATCACAGGGCCAGGCCCTCCCTGGCTGGGCTGAGTCCCAGGTTTTGGAGGTGCAAATAACCCAAGTTCTCTCCATGGGCTGCCTGGCTTTCACATTTCCATTTCCCCACATTCACGTTTCCATTTCAGATTCCCATTTCCATGCTCCCCACACAGAGCTCTCTGGAGGAAACGTGGTTGGGGTGATGCTGCCATCCCTCCTTCCTTCCCTCACTTAGCAAACTGGATTTATTTTAAAGGGGACTCAGGGTGGTTAAACAGCTACGTTTGCACTTCTCTGCTTTCAGGAGCTTTTTTTCAAAACTCTGTACTTTTTTCAAAACTGTGTACTTTTTTCAAAACTGTGTACTTTCTTACTCAACGTGAACACAGCTCACAGACCTTAAACCTACTGCAGGGACCATGGAAGTTTGTTAAATGCATCACAACTTCACCACAAAGCAATCAGGCCATTTCTGTTTTTCTGGCTGAAGTGAGAGAAAATAATTACGCGAATAATTATTCAAATTAATAATAATAATAATAATTTTGAACGGTACTGGGGCTTTTATTTTTGTTTTCTCTTTCTGAGCCGTGGATATGTGCATAATTTTTCATGTTTAGTTTCTCTTGTTTACGGTGGAGGAAGTTTGCAGTGCCTGGGAATCCCGGGCCGGGCGAGCAAAGGGTGGGAATGGTCTGGTTACAGAGCTGCATGAGGCTGGAGTCTGTCGTGCAGAAAAAGACATGGAACGTCATCAACTCCAGCTTGGATTATTATTCCAGTCCACTAAGCTGTTGCTCTCAAGACTCAGTAACGAGCCCATAATGTGTGGTTTTGGTTTATTAAAAATGTATGTGACTTTTTGAACTTTTAAATAACACGCACACACGCTAGACAAGTCTTTGCTGTGCTATCACAATCTGGCCTGGTTGAGCTATTTATTGTTTGTCTGGCTGTGAATATGCTCTTTATGTGTGTTTAGTTCTTTCATGTTCCTTTTAAAGGAGCTCCCACTCAGAAGCACAGACATCGGTGGTTTGAAAGAATGACTGTCTGTCCCTGCAGTGCTTCCTTCCAGAAAAACTGAGAGTAATTATACATACAGCTCCTGTGGAATGAAAATTGGGCACTTGATATTTAATAAACAGAGATTTGCTTATCATATAAAAGTAGGAGACTGCTCAGTGTTTTCATTTTTACTCCTAAATTGCCTGAGATTTGGAGTTAGGGTTTTTTTTTAAATACGGTTTTTATCTAGGCTGTGAAATGTCCTATTAAAATGTTCATTAATGTTTTTTTTCTGGAGACCCATTGGATAAACATGAGCAAATGTTTTAGTTTTGTCTGTTTTTACAAGTGACTCTGATCATTTTGCCATTCCTGCAGTTTTCCACTGAGCTAACTTTGTATAAGTCAAATTTCTTTCTAAGTACAGAATTCTTTTCAAGGAAACATGCAAGACCTTCTTTTGTCTGTCGATTTTGTGGAGAATTGGAGAGAGAATAGGGCACTCATGAAAAAAAAGAAAGCATTCTTGGGCCAGGTAGATTTATTATTTGTATTTCTCATAAAAATCTAACTGAACTTCTTGAGTCACCTGATAGTGTAGGGCAGGCAGAAGAGTCTCTTGGCCACCTCCACTCTGGCAAATCCACAAAGAATTGGAAGTGATGGGAAGCAACCTGGGACCAGTTCAATGCTGAGAGTACGTGCCTGGACAAGGTTATTTTTTCAGTTCTGTTCCCATTTTACACCCCAGGATTTGTCAGCAGGAGGAGGAGATTTGGTATGTTCTTAAATATGATGTCACCAAACCCAGTGTGAATAAATATAAATATTTCACTGCCAGACTTTTGGGGGGAAACTGATGAATGGAAAACGAAAATCTCGGGGCTGGCTGAGGAGCTGGCTGTCCTTAGCCATTCCAAACAAGTAGAATTACTGCATTTTCTCAGTAAATCTTAATTGTTTGATCCTTGTTCTATGCCTCTTGCTGTGTCATCTGATGAATGCCATGAATTAAATATAGTACATTCATTTAAGCCACCCACAAATAGTCCTTCCTCCCTATCTCAGCCTAGCCAGCTTTAAAAATAAGTGCTGTGTGCTTTTATTTACCACATCCTGCACCGCATGACACTTCCAAGGATGGAACCAAGGAGAGCACATAGCAGTGCTGTTCCATGATTGGAAATTAGATTACAGATTAGAAAGCCCAGAGGGACTGCTCTGACCAGATAAAAGAGTCCCCTGGAGGCCATAAGACTGTTTTAATTGGGGCCAATCTAGAAGGAAACATCCAGTCTTGGCATAAACACTTTCAGTGATGGATGAGCCAAAGGATGCTTGGTACATTTTATTGGGGATTGCTCTGGCTTGTGATTTTTAGGCTTTTGGGACGGGCAAGAGGACTCCCTTTCCTTGCCTTTGATAGATTTATTTCTCCCTTTAAATCCTGCCTTGAAGGAAGCCCAGATTTAGCTGGTCAGTAGATCCTGCTGCGCTCGCGGAGTAAAAAGTCCTCTACCAAATGTTTGCTTCCCAGACTTATGCAATCCCTGTGGGATTAAGTTGTTCCTTGGCCTTCTCTGCGTGGGCTGGACAGAGCACAGTCCGTGAGCTTTTCATCTGCAGGCGTGGTTTCCAAAACTCTTTGTGTGTCCTGTCCAGGGCTCCTTGCGCTGCGTTTCTTTCACTGGATAAACCCGGATTGGAATCATAGGAAGGTGTACTTTATATGTCTGCTTTTCTTGTCATATTATACCTGCTTTCCTGCACATTCCTGGTGCTTTTCGTGGGGGAGGGACCAAGTAGAAAAAGAAATCGGTGATGGCATCATTTGCAGAAATTAAGGGGAGACTTGTACCCCGGAAATAAAAACACAAAGAAAGCACCACCTGTTTGAAGAACCTTCAGCCTCTTCCTCCTCACAGCAGGCTCCTGGCACAGCCAGCATTCCTTCAACCTGGAGGCAGAAGCCTCCTTAGCTCCCTCCTCCCTGCAGTTTGCAGTGACACCGAGGATGTGGCCGGAATCCCTGGCCTGGCCCTGCAGGATCTTCCCACAGTTTCCCCAGGGATGGGCAAGTTCTTTTGCAATTAACATAATTGACTGGGAAAGAATCCTGTTTGCCTGGGGATAAGGAACTGTGGGATTAAACCTAGACACATGGTGCACACGCTGGAAGGGAGGCTGCAGAAGGTTGGGAGGCTCTATGTTCTGGGAACATTCCTGCTTGGAATAGGCGCCCTCAATGCATTTTACACACAGATTCTGAATTTCTTGGATAGAAGGATACTGAGGTGGTTTTTACATTTACCAGACTCTCTGTCTTGACCTGTTTTATTAGCATGTAACAAATTTTTGTCATAAAGCAGCATTTTTCTAAAAGCCTCCTCTTTTTTTTTTTTTTTCTTTTTTTTTTCCCATGTAAAAGAGAAGACAGTTNTTTTTTTTTTTCTCCTGATGAGCAGGTGATTCTCCAATTTGCTTTGGGTAAAACTTGGGTTCTGAAGCTGTGGGCAAAACTGACTTCAGCGAGGCCAGGGTTTTTTAATGAAAATGATGAAATATTGCTGACCTGGGATCTTAATCCTTCATGATCTGTGCCACAGATTTGAGGCAAAGCTGCATGAAATCTCAGACCTTAAAGTCTGATTGAAAGATCCCTTTTGAGCTCTCCAGCCAGCAGCGCTTCCGTGGTGTTGCAGGAGGTGTGTGCACGCTGGGGGTTTCACAGCTCTGCTGGGGACAACAGGGGCTGTTCCAGGGGGATTTTCCAGTGATCCCATTCCCAGGCTGCCTCTGGGAAGGGTGGGATGGGAGGAAAGCCCTCCATGCCCAGGTCAGTGGGTGCCTGGTGTGCTCTGCAGAGCCCCTTTGTTGTGTAAGCAGCTCCACTGTTGTGGCGCCTACTTTAATTAAGGCTCTGACAGTATTTCCATAATAAACCATATTTTAAAAGGGTTTTTTATTACTCAACTGTAAAATCTGCTGCAGGCTCGGACTTGGACTAGGAAAGATTCATTCTTTAAGTGTTTTCTGAACTTAAAGAGCTATTTTTTGAAAAAGTATGGCTGCATAGGAATCTTTGATCATATAGATGAAATCTGTATTTATAAAAAGAAGAGTTTGCAGTCCTATAAACAATGCCTCTTGAAGTGGCTGGTATTTAATTTAACCATGAAATGTTAGGGTTAGGGTCACTCTGTAATTTGATGTAATTTAAATACTGATGTATCTTATTGTCTACGTGATGAAAAGTAAAAAGCCTCACTTAGGGCTGGGGCTTTAGTGCTTGATGGATTTCAAACAGCAGAAGAGAGAATTCCTGCCTGTTAATAACCTTCCTGTAAATCAGAACAAGTGTAGGAAGGGACAGTCTGTTAATGCCAAGCAAAACTGCAACTTCTCCACATGTTTAGGATACACTTGTCCTGCTGTGCTCTGTTTCAGCCAAAGGCCCAAGTCAGAATAACATCTTTTAATGAGGGAAGTGCATTATGTATGAACTAACAGAGCAGACCAGGACATGATTTTTGGAAAGGATTTTTTTTTTCCAGATAACTGGACAGGTTTTCCATGTTTTGTTGTGTTGTTTGTGGTTTTTTTGGTTGGTCTGGGTTTTTTCTGGCTTCTGGTTAGTCAGGTGAGAAAATCCCTGCAGTGTCCTGCAGAAGGGGCTGAGCTGTAATTGATTTTCCCTTCAGTAACTGGTTTGTTCAGAGATTTCTGTAGGACCAGAACCTCTGAAACACAACAAGGTCTTCCTGGTGTTTTAATTCCTCCAGAAGAAGTTTCCTATTTTGGGTTGGCTATTTAAGATGAAAAGCTCTGCTGTTACTTACTGTGAATGTGATAACATTTAGCTGCTTATTCTGGATTATATTTAGACATACACAACTTGATCCAGGGAAGAGACCTAATACCTTGGAAGCCTGGACCACTCACTTAATGGGTTTCTGTTGCCTTTGAGACAAGCCCAAGTTCCACAGAGTGAAGGGATTTGTCAAAAATAAGTAGTTTCCAATCCTAGTGATTGAGAGTGGGGCTGCAAGAGTTTTCTCCTCTGGCAGTTTTTGTCAGAGAGCTTTGATTATATCATACAACTATTCAAAACTAGAAATACTGTTTTTACAGCTATCATGACAGCATTTTTCATGTGGTTACAGTGGTATCAGTTTTATTCTGCAGCATTTGGGAGATCTGGTTTTGGTTTGTTTTGTTTGGGTTTTTTTTAATCCAGAGTTCAAGAGTCACCTTAAATTCTGAGCTGCTTTGACCATGTCTGAAAATTAAATACTATATTTTCCATGCTAGTGAGAGAAGTTGAAAGAAATGAAAAAAAAATCAGAAGGCAAATGTGCTTAGTTTCAAAGCCTGACCTGGGAGCTGGAGAAGCTGAAGTTTGATGACCATGGAATGGTTTGGGTTGGAAGGGACCTTAAAGCCCATCCAGTCCCACCCCCTGCCATGGGCAGGGACACCTCCCACTGTCCCAGGCTGCTCCAAGCCCCAGTGTCCAACCTGGCCTTGGACACTGCCAGGGATCCAGGGGCAGCCACAGCTGCTCTGGGCACCCTGTGCCAGGGCCTGCCCACCCTCCCAGGGAACAATTCCTGCCCAATCTCCCATCCATCCCTGCCCTCTGGCAGTGGGAACCCATTCCCTGTGTCCTGTCCCTCCATCCCTTTTCCCAAGTCTCTCTCCATGTTCTCTGTAGCTCCTTCAGGCACTGGAAGGCCACAGCTGGGTCACCCCAAAGCTTCTCCTCTCCAGGCTGAACAATCCCAGCTCTCCCAGCCTTTCCTCCCACAGAGCTGCTCCATCCCTCTGATAAATTTGTTGCCTCCCCTGGACTCCCTCCAGCAGGTTCATGTGCTGCTGGTGTAACAAAATCATCACAGAATCACTAAGATTGGAAAAGCCCTCTGAGATCATTGGGTCCAGCCCTTAGACTCAGCTCTTGCCCAGTCCAGCACCACCCCACATCCCCATGTTCTAGAGCTTCCCATGGGGAACAGGGAGCTGATCAGTTCTGCTGTGTCCCTGCGTTGACATTCAGCTGTCCTGCAGCAGATGGCAGTGCTCCCAGTGCTCCTCCCAGTGCTCCTTCCGATGCTCCCAGTGCTCCCAGTGCCTCCTGCACAGGCTGGCCTGCCTCCAGCTCTCCGTGCCTGGCTCCTGTCCTGGCCTCAGCCCCTTGCCCAGGCCAGCAGGGCTGTGATTTTGTCTGTGTGCAGATCAGGGATGCATCACTGTGTTTCCTGTTCCAGACTTTGCCTTAGGGAAGAACCAGAATTGCTGCCAGGGGGTCGGGGAGTGTCACTGATCCACCTTAGATACAGAGCTGTCATTGGGGAAGTTGTGTTTGGATCTGGGCTCACATCCAGCCTGGCTCAGGAGGGGGAGGGACAGAGGGTGCTTCTACTTCCTAATATCTAAACTACTTCCTAATATCTAATCTAAACATAGTACCTGCTTTTATTCTTCCTTTCTACACTTAAGGCCATTCCCCCTTGTCCTGTCACTCCATACCCATGGGAAAGGTCCTTTTGCAGCTCTCTTGAAGCCCCTCTAGGCTGCTGCTATGACAGGAGAGACTTTACATGGGTCTCACAAATGGTTTAAAGTTTGAAAGATCGTTCATTCAGTGTCTTTTCACTGGCCTGTCACAGGCCATCCCTTCCTTCACGTTCTGTGTTGAGCCTGGTCTCTCAAATGGCAATAAAGCACACACAGTAGGTTCAGCAGAGAAATTCCTTCAGAATTTGAGATGGTTTGCAGAAACCATCAAAGATGGAACACCTGTTAATTAGCCACCTGCTTTTGAAAACTTCTCTTTCCAGTTGTTGCATCTTGAAGTGTTTTTCTGGAGCTGGCTGATCCTCTTAGAGATGGGAATTCTCTGTCTGGAGAAGTGCTGAGCCTCCTTAATTACCCCATCTCCCAGACATCTTTTTCCTCCAGCTCCTTTTTAAGGTCAGAATTTGTTATTTCAGGGTGCATCTGATGAGTATTGTAAACAGAAATTTAAGCTCTCCTCCTCCTCCTTGCTACTCCAGCTTCCTGCATGGAAGGTGCAGATCGTGCAGGGCTGCCCACCAGGCAGACTTGGTGCCATTAGCAAGTTTCCATTGCCATTTATTTCCACTTTTCAGCCATCAAAATGTTTGTACACTTTTAAACTTCTTGCCAAACTCTGCGGGAACCCACTAAAAATACCCACTGGCAGCTCCTCACCCATTTCATAGGATCAGGGAGTCACAGAATGGTTTGGGTTGGAAGGGACTTGAAAAATCATCCCCCTCCAAGCGCCTGCCATGGGGCGCCTTCCATGAGACCTGGTTACTCCAAGCCCTGTCTGAGCTGGCCTTGAAAATGTCTGCATTTTTTTTGTATTTCTGGTGTGTTTTAGCATCTCTCATCTCCTGAATAATTTTTCAGGTTGGGTTGTGTGTTGTCTCAGCCTTTTCTGAAAAGGTGGGACGAGCTCTGAGCTTGCTGCCGGTGGTCCTGAGTGCTCAGTTACAGAATATAATAACTCCTTCCTTAAGGTACTTTTGGTAGAGACATCTGTTAGGGCTCTGCAGTTCAGAAGAGTAAATAAGGCACACAGAGCATGTTTGGGAGGAGAACAGCAGTGCTCTGGATGATTCTTTTCAGCAGTTGCAGTGGAAGGCTTTAAGGAGACCTTCAGACATTTCAGACATGCCGGCCAAGGCAACGTTAATTCTTAAACGGCGTAATCCAAAATAAAATACCCTGCCAATTCAGTAAAAGGGTTCATCCCATTGTTTCTCCTAGGTTTAGGGAGACAGAACATCTGGCATGGCAATGCACAGAGGTGTCAGTCTCAGTTGTGAGCCTTCCTTCTGGACTGCCTCTCTCTGAAAACCTCAGTTCTGTGTTTTCCTCGTTTAGCTCAGGTTTCCCTTGATTTGTCTTTCACTTGCTTTTTGAAAACTGGTTTTCCCCAAACGCTTTTTTCTTTGTAAATCTGTTACCTCTACTATATTTTCTGTTGTCTTTTCCTCCTGTCTTACTGCCTTGTATGTAAGGTTATTTTTCCTCTGTACATACTGCCTTGATTCTCCTCTGCTCTTTTGCTTATTTCCCTGCTCCTTTATTCAGTCCCAGTTTCTTCCCTTTTCTCTCCTGCCTATCCCTTTTTATCCACTTCAGATTCTTCTGTTTGCAATGCTGGAACACATCAGAAACTATGTTTTCCCCTCTCCCTTGCCCTTTTAGTTACTGAAATATGCACATAAGAATTCAAATGGGCCTCTAAAAATAGTAAAAGGATAAAACTGTTTGTTTCAGCTTTTCAGCCTTTGCTTTATTAGAGCTTCTGAGAGGAAAGGCCCAGGAAGTCTAGAACTAATTCAGCTGCAGGGAACAAGGAAAAAAAAGAAAGAAGGCAGAATAAAACCCAGAAAGAAATTTGGCTACAACTTATTTGATTAAAAGCCACCCAGAATAAAACAAAAGCCCCAAATCTCACGTGTGCTCTGTCTGTGGATAGTGTCAGTGTGGCATGTGTAATCCTAAGTGGCATTTTATATCCTGGGTCTCTTTATTTCTGTGAGGAGGTTTATTGTGTTGTTCATGGTTCTGGTGGTTCATATTAAACCCAGCAGAACTTGGTGTGGGTTTAAAAAAAGAATGGTTTGCCAGGGCCATTTTAGAGAAGATGAGAGTCACATAAATTGTAAAATATCTGATGGATGAGAATTTCTTCCTGCAGGAAATGTCTGTCCAGTTGTGAAGTCCTGGCATTTTCCATTGTCCAATAGCTTCTTCTTCCCCAGCAAGAGGATTTGCTTTATAAGACTGCTTAGGCAATTCTCAGATGAAAGTAAATGGATTTGATTTTTTTTATCATCATCCTGTACACAATATTATGAATGTTAAACTTTAAATTCCATCCAAATTTGGATCTGTAGATGTTTGTGACGTGATTATAAAGATCCCCAGCCCTGTGATGCTCCAGTGTTATGCAGCTTTATCTCAGGATGAGGATTCCTGAAACTGTGTGTCCCAGATTCTCCTGAACTAATTATTACAGTGCAGAAACCTTCTAAAAATAAACTTTCTCATTAGATACTAGGTTTTGTAACAACTTTTCAGAAAAGTTATATTTTCCTCTTGAAAGGATAAACTTTATGGCTTTTATTTCCTTCCCCATAACCCCCTGAAGTACTGGTAAGGCAGACAGGCACATTTACTGGCTGCTTTTAAAAAGTGTTTGGGGTGAATTAAAGGCTGAGACAGGGAGCTGTTGGAGATGATTAGGCAAAAGATGATCATCAGAGAGCTTCTAGTGCCTGGTAGTGGAGTTTTGTGTTTGCACAGGCACAGTTGTGGTGGATTGTATTAAGCAAATACTTCTTTTCGCTGGTGATGAGGAGGGGAATGAGTGCTTTTGCCTTGTGTCACCTCTCTGAGCACCTCTCTGCCTTATCTCCTACTTCTTCTCCTTAAACATACTGCACCCCCCTCCTGTTTGTCTCACAGGTATTGACAGGCCAAGCACAAGCAAGGTCTCTTGGCCATGTTGTAGCAGGATGAGAACTTACCCTCTGAAATAATTTGTGTGCCTTTGGAAGCATTGCCTTGAAACACTCACTGGGAGTTTAAATCACATTTAAATGGAATTCAGCTCATGATGGGAAGGTTTCTCCCTGCAGTTGAAAATCAGAGGCTTCCTCCAAATATAATTTAGTTGGTGGTTTTTTATTTTT
>VWYO01025560.1:16917-51908 GCA_013400275.1 Rhadina sibilatrix | reverse complement strand
TTTTTTTTTTTTTTTTTCCAAATATTTGTGTGTGATTTGTCATGAATGTCATGAGTATTCTAGCACCACTGGCACACCTCTGTGCCAGTGCCTTTCCTCCCTTTCTCACTGGTAACTTTGTCATCCTGATCCTTTTGCCTTTTAGTCAGGGGTCACATTCCACAGCAGGGAGTGACATGAACAGTAGGATTCAATGTCTTGTGAGTTTTCAGCTCACCCATCTGAGGGGCAGCACAGAACTTTATCAAAACATCTTCTTGCTGCAACTCTGCTCTCCTGAGGGGTTTCAGGATGGTCATAGAATCACAGAACATTAAGGAGTTGGAAGGGACCTTAAAACTCATCCCATTTCACCTCCTGCCATGGGCAGGGACATCTTCCACTGTCCCAGGCTGCTCCAAGCCCCAGTGTCCAACCTGGTCTTGGACACTGCCAGGGATCCAGGGGCAGCCACAGCTGCTCTGGGCACCCTGTGCCAGGGCCTGCCCACCCTCCCAGGGAGCAATTCCTGCCCAATATCCCATCCATCCCTGCCCTCTGGCAGTGGGAAGCCATTCCCTGTGTCCTGTCCCTCCATTCCTTGTAAAGAATCTCTCTCCATGGTTTTTATTGGCTCCTTCAGGCACTGGAAGGCCATAGTGAGGTCACCCTGAGGCTTCTCTTTCTCCAGGCTGAACAATCCCAATTCTCTCAGCCTTTTATACTAAGACTGCCTTCAAACCCCTTTTTGCTTTGGGATTTTTTCTGTACTGCATTTTTTTTTTTCATTCTTTGCTTTCATACTGGTCCATGCTTTCCTGTGGTGGAAGCAGCATAGATTGGGTAGCTGGTAAGGTATTTCCTGTAAGGAATCATCTCCATAAGGGAATCATTCTTTGCAGATTTAATGGAAGAAGACGGTACTGGATTATATTTTTGTTTGTACCATCATGGCTTGCATCTCTTAGAGGTCAGGGGTCCAGCTTAGTTCAAGGTATTGCAAAATACCCATCAGCATGCACTGAGGTTCTGGTCAGGAGAGAGTGGAAATGAGCAGAGCTGGTAGAGGACCCATCTGAGGATGGCAAAATACAGAGGCAACTTCAGGCCAAACCCCTGGAACGAAGAGAAACAGCCTGGAAGCATTTAAGCTAAATTGTGTGACAGATAGAAACTCAGAGTGATTAATAATATCAAGAAAGGGAGGCTGTTTATGATGAATTGAGAAAACAAAGCTTAACGCTGAGAATTAGCAGTAGAATAGACATCCAGAAATTCCCTGCAGATGTGTAAGGTCATTTAGTTCCCCAGCAACCATTTTTCTTCACTAAGTAAAGCAGCAGACAGCTCCTTCAGTACTTAACACAGTCTTTCCTTACCAGTAGAAACCATATGGGAACCATAGCTGGACTGTCAGGGAGGAGGGGATGGCAGCAAACCACTTCTTGGCTGTGTCTCCCACTTCAGATCTGCTGCTCAGGGAGGAGTGTGGTTGATAATTCCCACGCCAGCAGGAGGAAAAAGGTTACAATTCGGTTTTGACACCAGCAAAGCTGTGCCTTGGGAAGGTGACCGTGGTGCAGGTCAGTGTGGGGGGAAAGAAGGTGGATCAGAAGCTCCTGTTGAGGATCCTGCTGTTTGTGCATCCCCTGGTGCTGCTGGGGACACCCTGGTGTGCTGCAGCTCCAGCAGTGCATGCTCTGGGGCGTGCACAGCATTCCAAAGCTCCAGAGGTGCCCGTGGGGTGGATGGCCAGAGGCACAGAGTGACTCCTTGGCTCGGTGGCCTGGGATTCCTCAGCCTGGAAGAGACAGCTGCATTGTGTTAGGAGTGTGAAGCTCTCTTCCAGCACAGGCACTGGAAAGCCCAGGATGGCTGTTTGGAGTGACTCAGGAAATTTCAAAAAGCAGAGGTTCAAGGTAATAGTGGAATTTACTAGTCTGGCCTGAATAGGGGGAGAAAAATCCCCTAAAAATCACCCCAGGGGGTTCTTCTCAAAGTTGAATGCAATTTCTTTGACTTTTTATGTGCCCAACTCTACCCTGTATTCCTTCCTTCTGCATCCTCCTGGTAATGAACCAGATGCACTTTAAAAAGAGAAGAAAATATGTTAATATCTTGTCTTAAGTGGAAATTTCCAGAGGCCAGCTGAATCCTTCCTCAATAATTAATGCCTGAAAGCATTTTCCTCCAGTTCTTATTTAAATGGAAATAGCTTTGGTGTCTGATATTGTGAAGCTGCATTGCACTGCCTGGTAGTGCTTTACAGGGTTTGACATAAGCTGGGAAGTGTTTCCATGAGTCTGTCTTTACTGTGACCTTGTGGGAGAATCCCAGTTGCTGTGTCCCAGCCCTACAGGCCATTAGGGTCTTCCACGAGGAGCTGCAGCCCAGAAACCACAAACATCAGGCAGATCTAATTCAATTTATTTATGTGTTTCTTCTGCCCGAGTCACAGCACGGAGCAATAATCCAACCTCTTGCTTCGCTGCCTCGAAAAGCTTTTAATGCTATTTCAGCAACTGGTCTAATATTTAAAGAAAATAAATCCTCTTGGCTTTATTATTCAGCTCAATGCTGTGTACAGTAGGTGAGTAAGTTATTTGCTAAACGTTTTATGATGGTGATTATGTAAGCAATGAGCTTTTACGTCTTGGCACCAGAGAGTACCAGAACTGTGTGTAGTACTTTGTGACTTGATGTAGGAAGGAAGCTTGATTTGCAAATTAATCCAGTTTCATCTTCCTGCTGTGCCATGTCATTACAGAGGACTTAGAAGAGCTTCCTTCCTACATCAAGTTACAGAGTAACTTCTGCAAATTAATTTGCAAATTAATCCGGGGGAAATGTGACAATGAGCTTTATTTTTTATAGCCAAACTTTTCCAAGTCTCTTACCCCAAAGGTAAGGTCTTAAATCTGTGTAGAGATCCCCAAATAAGTCTGATTTTCTCGAAGATGCCTTCAGTTTCTGTCAACAGCAGTGCCAGCCACAGGAACTAGTGGGCTCTGTGTGAGAATAACACACTGAAGATGTGGTTCAGTATGGAAACTGGATTTGCAGTCCTGCTAATCAGAGTGATACAATGGCCTGCCATGTGTATAATCCACATCTCCCTCTAAATGCTTATAAAGCAGGAACTGCAGTGTACACGTGCATTTTATTTTTTTTTAGACTTTATTGACTAATTTCTCAGGGTTCTTTCTGAGTGAATCTGATTTCCAGGCATGTCCAAAGCCTCCTGGAAAACTCTGGGCATCTTAATTCCTTCCTTTTATTGGAATGAGTTACTCTGTAGTGGTGGCTCCACAGCCAAACAAAACTGGAAGAAGTTTCCCAGCTGAAATGTGGGCATTTTGAACCACGACAGGCCTGGCTTCCTTTCCCCAGGCAGGTTGTGCTGTAACCACAGGAAGGGTTTGGATGGTGAAAAACACTTGGTTATTGTCTTTTAGTTTTACTTGCTTATAAATGTCATATCTTGTTCTTCCCAGGGTGGAAGCTTAGCAGAGGTTCGTGTTTTCAACTGTCATTAATTTGGGATCAAAACCATGGATGCAATGACCCACGGGGAGCTGCATTTCCTTGCTGTGGTGTGTGGGCATTGCACGACCAGATTTTGGGTTGAGGGTCACCCTCTGCCCTCACAGCTCAGTCCTCCCAGTACCCAGGCTGAAAAGTTATTTTCTTCATTAATACAAACACGAGGAAGTGTGAATCTGATGTCAGGGTGTGGGCATTAAGCCCACCTGAGAGTGAGCATTCTGGCTGAAGAGAACAGTGTGGAGCTCCTTGGCTGTATGTAATGCAGGGTAAAAATAAACTATGGAATTGGGGATGGAGAATGGTGGTTTGCCAAATTTAAAAATTGAATTGTCTGTTAAAAGTAACAAAAAAATATTATTTCTTTGGATCAGAGTTGTTTGGGTTTTTCTAAAAAGCGTGGGTTGAGCATTGAAGTGTTTGGCAAAGATGCCCCTGGTTCCTCATCCCTGCTCTTTTCTGCTCTTCCTTCAGGAGACAGGAGTGGGTGGCTCCCAGCCCTTGTGCAGGTTTGTCCCCTCTTCTAGAAAAGGTGCAGTTCTATTTCTCTGTTGGTTCAAAAGTTGACTTGAACTTGTGCAGTTGTGCAGGAGATCAATGGGAATACTTCTGGTGAAAATGCAGTTTTAGTTGAATAGAGAGTGAAATACCGAGGGCAAGGAGCATTGGCCATAAACTTAAACACAGGCAGAGAGCTTCTTTCTGTGAGGGTGGCAGAGCACAGGAGCAGCTGCCCAGGGAGGGTTGGAGTCTCTCTCTCTCTGGATTCATTCCAAGCTCATCTGGAAGTGCTCCTGTGTCATCTGCTCCAGGTGACCCTGTCCTGGCTGGGGGTTGGACTGGATGATCTCCAGAGGTCCCTTGAATCCCAACTCTCCAACCTTCCTATGAATTCCTAATAATCTCATCAAGAGCAGCTGATGGACAGTTGTCCAAGCTTAGTTCTCAAAACCAGAAACTTCATAAAAAAATTGCTTGTGCTGCCTTTTTCTCCCCCAGCATCTCTCTTGCACTTCACCATCTACATTTCTAAATGTGCCTTTCCTTCACAGACTTCAGAAAACGAAGCTTTGTGGTGAGTGAGCCAGGAATGCTGTGATTTGGAGTAGTTATTTAGAACTACCCTCACACAGAGGTGAGGGACATGTTGGATCTGAGCAGGATTATTCCAGCAGTGGGAAGAATATCACAACAGTAGAAGTGTTCAGTGACCGTCTCAGTGCAGACACAGCCACGGCTGTGTCCGCAATTATGCTGCCTTGAAAAAAAAATAAAAAAACCCAACAAACTTCTGAGCTGTTTGATAAGGAAGCTGGACTCAAAAGCGAAGCCTTTCTCATAACCTCTGCTCCCTCCCACGCAGAGCAGCAGCAGGAACAGGCTGCATCTTGAAGCGGTCAGCGCGGTGGCAGAGGGCCAGTGGCATGGTCACTGTGGCCTGCAAGGGCTGTCCTTTGTCCCCATGCAGCTGGGGAGCTCAGGGCAGCAGCTCCTGACTCTGGAGAGCAGTGGGAGAGGTCTCTGCCAGCCTGCTGGGGAGGGAGAGGTGGCCACCCAAGGAGGCTTTGTTGTTGTGTGAAGGTCACAGGTGATAATGTGCCAGCCTGAGTAAGTCACCTCCCGAGCAGAGCTGTGGCAGCTGTGACAATAAACCGTCCCTGCAGATACTATCTGAGCTGCCCGTTCTGCTGGGTGAGTCTCTGGAGATCCCTTAACTCGGTGTCTGAGCTGAAAATATCTTTGTAGCCGTTTTACCACAGTTTCCTTTTTAGCTTTTGGAGCATTGGTGGTCACTGGGCACTTAGAAGTGCCCTGTCACCAGCAGTGTCTGAGCGATGCGTGTGGATTTGCTGCAAGTAAAATCTTAAGCAAAGCAGTCTAAGGAAATCACAAAACCTTGGTCAGTGGTGGGGTTTTTGAGGGCATAGCTGTGAGAGAGGCAAGTGGTGACTGAAATAAAGCATGAGAAAAAATGAAGGTGGTGAAGGATTTCACATTTCTGCAGAATGGCTGGGCAGTGGCGAAGTCACAAAGTTCAAGCTGGGCTCTAATACTATTCCCATCAAAACAGAATTATTAGAATAAGAAATTTACAGTGAAAGAAGACAAAAAAAGAGCAACCTTCTCCTGAAGTCAAGTCCAGCATCCTCATATGTTGCTGTTTTAATAGCACTCTTCATTCCTTAAAAGTACTGCCAAAGGGTTGTTTGTTTGTTTTTTTTTCCTCTCTCTACTGCTTTGGTGGCTGGTCATGTCTGTTTAGCTCTAGATTTACAGTCAGTCACCTTGGCAATACCTTAATAAGTGATTTTGGACATACTAGGCAGTAGCTGCTGTGCACTAAAACAGAAGATAGTTCTGGCTGTTTGTTACCTTTTTTTGGAGCTGCTGATTGTCAGGATGCAAAAATCCCCTCTGCCACATGGCCAGAGTGGCTGGTGAAACAAAGTGAGGGTTTTCCCTCTCATCCCTGGAAGTCTTTCAAACCAGGACCTCGGTTTCTTTGCCCAAGTTTGCCCACACACCCTTAGGGTCGTGCAAGAGCTGGATCCAGGCGTCCCAGCTGAGCTCTGACGTCATCTGGTGACTTCATGGGGAGATGAGTCCCCACAAGCTTTTAGCAGTACAGAATTAGCAGGAGTGAAACTTGCCAAAACAAGCCTTGTTTTAAGTACATCTCACATCCTAGCATCTGTTTTTTCCCTGCAGTCCTGACGTGGTTTCTCCCTGCCCCCAGCAGCCTGAGTCCTGCACTGAGCTGCCGTGGCTCTCCCCCATCTCTGCTTGCCCAAAAGTGCAGTTGGGAGCCCAGCCCTTGCTGGAGCCTCTGGCAGCTGCTGGGGAAGGGTCCAGGTGTGCACTCCTGCAGGGTCTCTCTGCAGGGTAGGGTGTCTTCAAACTGGCAGAGGGCAAGGTTAAATGGGGTACTGGGGAGGGATTGTGCCCTGGGAGCGGGGGGAGGCCCTGGCACAGGGTGCCCAGAGCAGCTGTGGCTGCCCCTGGATCCCTGGAAGTGCCCAAGGCCAGGCTGGACAGGGCTTGGAGCCACCTGGGATAGTGGAAGGTGTTCCCTGCCCATGGGAAGAGATGATTTTTAAGATCCCTTCCAACCCAAACCAGTCTGTGACTCCGTGGTATTGCAATCTCCTCCTGGCTTTTCTGGCAAAAGAGTAAAAGTCCAGGGTTAAACCTTGATCACCCCGGTGGGTTCCTGGCCGTCGGAGCAGCTGGGTTTATTTTTGCCTCCCTGGCTCTGTGGTGGGAGGCTGGGCTCCCTCCTGCATGCCTGGGTGGCGTGGTGCCCGTGCTCCCAGCCTGCCAGCTCCAGCCTTGGCTCTCCTCTGTCCTGCTGGCCCTAATGGGATCTCTGGGTCCTCTCCTTCCCACAACACGAGTGAGGCAGCGAGGTGACATTAAAGCCCTGGAACGGCAGATAAAAGGCCCTGGCTGTATTTATTGAGTGTTACAGATAAGTAATCCACTCTGCTGTCAGTGTCTGCAGAAACAGCAAATAAAGTATACATGCCCCTTGCTTTGATGTGATGAAATCTCCAGAGGACACTCACTTCAGTGGCGCTCACGGTGCAGCTGTAGCTGAACCTTGCAGTGGAAAATACGAGATTTTCATGTCTTCATGCAATTGCTTTAAAAATATCACTGTGGCTGTATGCTGGGCAATTCTGTGTTCTGAAAGTTAGGGTTGTTTTGTTGTTTTTTGGGGTTTTTTTTTTCCAAAATGTTATTAAAATCATCTTAACTGTTTTTGTTGGAAGGGGAAAAATTAATAGTTATTTTGTGGTTTCATACCCAGCGTTAAAACAACAGTCTGGTTTTCATTTAAACCAATAAAAGTATGGAAATTCAAAATGAAGGTTCTCTCCATGTCCTTAGATCAACTTGTTGGCCTTACTGAAGTGCATAATGGATGGAGCAGGGGGAAAACCTCAATCTTACAACTCTTAGCTTTGTTTTAGCATGTAGCTCAGCTTTTTTTTGTTGCTGGATTTCAAATTTGACGTCACTTTCTTGCCTGTCTTCTCAAGCTATAAAAACTTCCTCCATTTGGTAAATGTGCAGCTGCTTAGAACCCAGTGAACCACAGAACCTAAGCAGTAGTGAAGGAAATTAGTTAGCAAACACACATCAGTAATTGAATTTGTGTACTTTCAAAATTTGGGGTATAAAGCTGACTGTTGGGGATGAGGGGTTTTAGTCAGTTCTGTGTGGTTAGAAAGAGACCACACAGCTGGGGCACAGAAAACCCCAACCAGCCCCAGGAGAGCAGCCCTGGGATGGGGCCCTGAGTGGTGGGGGATCCCCATCCCTGGGGATGCCCTGACATGGCCCCAGTGACCTGGGGCAGCTGCTCTGAGCCTGAGCCTGAGCCTGGCCAGGGATGCAGGGCCCTCCTGCTTCCAGCCTGCAGGTTCCCTCCCAGCTCTGGTTTAGCCTGGGACAGGGCAGGGCTGAGTCTGGAGGAACCTTTCTTCACAGAAAGGGGTGCTCAGGCCTTGGCAGGGGCTGCCCAGGGAGCTTTGGAGTGCCCATGGCTGGAGGTGTCCAAGGAAGGGCTGGAGGTGGCACTGAGTGCTCTGGGCTGGAGACAAGGTGGGCATGGGGCACAGCTGGGACTCCATGGGCTGGGAGGGATTTTCCAGCCTCAGAGATTCTGTGATTGTGTGAGCTTCTCAGTGTGTCTGGGGCTGACATCTCAGTGGGTGAACAGCCTGTCACTGTCCCCAAAACACCTGCAGGCACTGGGCACTGCAACAGGCTCAGCCTGGCTGTGACTCCATCTCCTCAAGGCTTGGGAAAGTCACGTCTTCCCAAAGCTGTTCCTTCCCTGGCCACTGTGAACGAGCTGCCCTGGCTGTTTATAGCCCTTTGATCTGGGAAGTCACAGCCTGGAGCTGCCTGCCTTCCCTTTTCTCCCCTCTCCTGGCCAGCTCAGCTGAGCTGGTGTCCTTCCTTCCTGATCAGCATATCACTGATTGCAGTGGATGTGGCACTGGTTTGTTTACTCAGCCAACATCCAGCCCAATCAAACTGTTTCAGTGCTATGGCAGAAGCAAGTTGGGGTAGTAACAAACCTGCTGAAACCCTTTTTGCAGCATTCCAGGGCATAAAATCACTATTGCGATTTTCTTCGTATTGATGGGGAAATATTTTTCCTCTGTGTTTTTTCTTAATGACTCTTTTAACGTGGCTGCTAGCACAGTAAGTTGTCCAGTACTGCATGGACCACCCTTCAAGGCGTGCTGGAATGCCTTGCCAAGCCAAATCACCACAAATTCCACAAAATCTCCTGCACTTCCCCCATCATTCCCCGGCCAGGTGCCATGTGTAGGTGTCTGTTTACACCTGACAAAATCTTAGCTCATCCTTGATCAGTTTTCTGCTGTCCAGCATCCCTCCCAATGACCCCCAGCACCTTCTGAAGCTTTATAGCTGATGGAGACAGCTCCACGATGACATGGTAAGTCTCAAACGAGATGCTTCAGAGCCACCTGGCCACCTCAGCTTTGGCAGCACTGAGTGTTGTGGAGGCTGTACCTGGCCAAGGGCTCCCTGTAATAAACCTGAAGCAAATTCCCACCCTGAGGAACAGGGAAGCTCAGCTCCATCGCGGGGAATTCGCTTCACAGGCTGGAGGAGGTCTTCTTTATTTTCCTTTCCCCAAGGGAAAAGGAGTAGCCAGAGTAACCTGGACAGAGGGTAATGTTTTAGATGGGATGTTACGGCTTCATCTTTGTTTGCTTGTTTATAGGAATTTTATATTCTTTTGAAGCACAGCAAGAATGTGCAATGCATGGTGATTGTTTGTGGTGGCTGTAAGAAGGGGCCTGGTGGGGATGGACATCTGGGAGCCCAGCTGGGCACAGCTCCTTCCTGAGAGGGGATGGGGTGGAATTCTGTGTGAGATCTGTCCCCTCTGCTGTGCTTCATGTGTTTAGCAGCAGCTCTGTTCCCTGTCTGGGCTCCTGTGATCTGCCAGGAGGAACTGCAATGTGCCTCAGGGAAATGGCTCAGGCTGCTGTTCCCACTTGGAAAAGAGCCCCGGGATGGTTCCTGGATGCTGGCACCACGTTAAGCTTGTGGCTTTAGCGGGAACTTGGCCCAGGGAACATTTCCAGCAGGGAGGGATGTGCGAGGTCCTCTCCTGCTGGCATCCTTTCCTCCAGGGCAGCCCTCCAGCCTGCCCCACAGCCCTGCTTAATCTCCTGCCTTCCCCTCCAAGCCACAGCAGAAATCCCCCTGTTCTGAGGGCTGCAGTTGCTGGAGAGAAGCTGTGGAAGAGGGGAGGGACGTAGGAGGATGGAGGTGACAGCCTTCAGGAGACTTGTGGAGCTGGGGCAATCCTGCCAGTGCCTGGGTCAACCTTTGAGCAGCACAGAAAACTGGGATGGAAGCCAGAGCCCTGCCTGGGGCGTGCCAGGCTGCTCTGGGCCTTTGGCATGGAGCCCCAGGCACCCAGGAGCCCTGGGTCCCAGGGGAGGAAGAAAGCAGAGTGACCTTGGAGTAGATCTTTCTTGGAAAGATCAGAGTGCAGGGGTGAGAGGCAGCTGGACCCCTCAGCTTCTTCTTGGAGGGAGAACTGGAGAGAGGAAGGGAGCTTCTTCAAAGCCCTTTGTGCTCAGCCAGTCCTGCTTCCTGCATCTGGCAGCTCCATCACCACTTACTGCCAGATGCCGTATTTCTCCTCCTTCCCTCTCCCCAGGTTTTGTGGCTTGGTCAGTGTTTCTTTCTGCTCTCCCCACTTCTCTGTTCCCCAGTGTATTTGTGGGGAAAATATGAAAAAAACTACTCCCCAGATTTTTCAGGTTTTTTTTTATTTTATTTTCTTGGAGGCATTTCAAGGTGGGTTTCTGATGGGATTTGAAGTGGAATCCAACTTGTGATCCTCTGGTGTCCTGGGCATTAGGTCAGGCTGGTGGGTGAGACCAACAGGAGCCTCAGCTGGGAGAGCTGGCAGGACACAATCCTGTGCCATGAGTTTGGGATGGCCCTGCTGTGGCAGGGAGGTGGGGCCAGGTCAGCCTGACCCATTGTGGGATGAGCTGTTCCTTTCTTCACACAGCATCAGCTGAGCTTTGTCTCTGCCTGTGCTGCTCCAGCTCACAGAAGCCTCGGTTCAGTCACAGGAGGAGAGACATGGAACCGAGCTCCACAATTAGCCAAGCTAGTGGATTTCTCTGTGGCATGAAATTAAATAATATTTGAATGCACACGGTGGGGCTAATGCTGCTTTGTGCAGCTTTCTATGAAGATTATGAAATTGCAGCAAAAAGCAGATCTTATTGTAATTAGAAGATAGAAGAGTTAATCATAGGGAGGCATTAGGATTCATACTTGCTCTGAGATTTTCTGAACTGCTTTAAAATACCTTTAGCTGAAGGAGCTGAACTTAAGTGTGAACCTTTTGCGTGCTGAAGTGCAGTTTTTTCTTCATTCATTTGAATTGCAGCACAGAAGTCACAGGGCTCTTTTCCCCAGAGGTTCAGGAGGTTCTGAGTTCATTTTGTTGATATGTGAAGTCATTTCGGTGCTTGTCGAGCCGTAGGACCATTCACTTGATGTCCTTGAGGCAACCCAAGCATTTTATTGCTATTTTTTCACCCTTTGAGAAAAGATTGGAAACAAAAAAGTCACCCGAGTCAAGCGAAGTTTCAAGTCAGAGGCAGAGGGAGAGTTGGGAGATGAACCCCCAGCAGCTGGGAGAGGGTCGTGTGTGAAGGACACACTCTACATAATGCACCATTAAAACTACATGAAGAGGTGTCCCAGAAAAAAAAAAAATAAAATCCTACAAAGCACTAGGCTTAATATTAAATTCTTAGTTTTAGCAGTCTGGTCATTTTCAGGAGGGAATAATCAGCTTAACTGCAGCATTCCCATATTTAACGTTCTGAGGGGAGAAGGGATTGTCTGATTTTCTTTTCTTTTCCCCTTTTTTTTTTTTTTTTCTTTCTTTCCACAGTAATTAACAAAAGTCAAAAGCAGCAACTGGAATCTGTGAGCTATTCATCCCGCTATGCCCTGGGGCTGTTTTATGAGGCTGGGACAGGGCTTGCCGTCCCCTGGGCTGCGCAGTACATCGCTGATAATCCCTGCATACGCTTCATCTCCATCGATAACAAGAAGCGCAATATAGGTCAGTGCTCCCATTCTTTCCCTTAAACACAGCCACAATGGAGGGTGCAGAGCACGAGAAATGCTGTTTAATTGAGTGTTGCTGTTCTGAACGGGGCGAGTGTTTGACTCCCAAGCCGCGGCGGATGGCGTTTGGATGTCACGTTTGGCCCGTAATGAAGCGCAACAATGAGAGTGGGCTGGCCCGCAGGGAAAAAGAATCAGCCCCCAGCGCGTGGTTCACGTTACTGCCTTTATGAAACCAGTGTCAGGGGATTGGAGACATCAAAAATGTTGCTATTCCAAGAAAAGAGCCGGGGTTCCTTTGTTTGGAGGCTGATTCATGCGTTCGCCGGTTTGTCTCCCGTCACCCGTTTACTCTACAACTCCTGCTCTTTCCACAAGACTTGGAAGTGGGAAGGAGTTGTATAATTGGAGCTGCTCAGCCCAGTTCAGACTTAGCCAGGGTGCTTTTGTGATCCTTGAACTGGCTGCACATGCTTGGCAGGGCTTGGAGGATATCCCCCAAGTCAGACCCTTCTGCTCTCTTTTCTGGAGGATGGCGGTTGAGGAGGAAACGTGTGTTTTATTTGGTAAATGTGTTTCACATACCAGGAGTGTGGTGGCATAGAACAGCTCAAGAAAAAACACTTGCAGACCAGTTAGAGTCCCAGAATCCAGCATGGTTTGGCTTGTGAGGGACCTCAAGGACCCAAAGTTCCACTCCCTGGCATGGACAGGGACACCTTCCACTTGTCCAGCCTGGCCTTGGACACTTCCACAGCAGCTCTGGGCACCCTGTGCCAGGGCCTGCCCACTCTGCCAGGGAACAATTCCTTCCCAATATCCTATCCATCCCTGCTCTCTGGCATTCCTTGTGTCCTGTCCCTCCATCGCTTGTCCCCAGTCCCCGTCCAGCTCTCCTGGAGCCCCTTCAGGCACTGGAAGAGGATCTGAGGTCTCTCCAGGGCCTTCCCTTCTCCAGGCAGAACATTCCCAGCTGTCTCAGCCCTTCTTTGTAGGAGAGATCCTCCATCCCTCTGTGCAAGTGCAGATTTGTTGTTTTCCCTAAGAATTTAGCCTGTTGATCTGACAAGAGTGAAAACAAAACAGAAGAATGGCTGGACTAGCCAAAATAAGGATGTATCCACCCTGGCGTGCTTTCTCCAGCAGGGACTTACAGTGAATATGTAAAAAAAGAGCACAAGCACAGCCAAATACAGAGTGATCTTTTTTCTCTGGCATTGTCTCCTTGTTACTGACAGGGTTCAGCTGGAGATTTTCTTGCATCTGAGATTCTGTTGCCATTGGCGTGTTCAACAAAAAATACCTGATAGTTAATAGGACCTACTGATATTATCCTTACTGGTGTCAAGGAGGAAGTCACCCCTACTTCCCCACCTCTCTGCACATGTGGTCTCAAAGTCCCAGCACCAAGAACAACATATGAACTGATGGAATTATCAAACAGCCTTGCTGTCTCCAGATGCAACTGAACCAAGTACAAAGCACATTATTTGGGGCGCATTGTTAACAAATAGGTAGAAAGTACCAGAACATCAGTGTTGACACATACCTTTCTTGCTGAAATTTCCCTTGAACTAGGGGAGAGTTCTGTTTATATGAGCCAATTTTTCCAAGAAGAACAAATTGTGTGTGTCTCTTCCTAGGAGACAGACTTTAGACAGCACAGGCAAGGGAGGCTGAATGTGAAATTTATTTACATGTGAAGTCCTGCAACCAAAACACATGAATAAAAAGTTCCTTTATGCTTGTTTTAGCACATATGCAAGTGTTTTGCATCTGCATTTTTCTTCCTGTGCTTCCAACTGCCCTCCAGAACATTTCAGTGGGAGGCACAGGAGCACCTCGCTGTCCCTTTTAACTCCACTCCACTGCACTGGTCAATCTTCCCATTCTTTTCTTCTTCACCCTTGATTATTTGGGCTCATCTGAAGAAGAGCATGGTGACAACCAAAAAGTGAGCATTCAGAGAAAGCAGAACTGCTGGATGAGGCAGCTGAGATCTTCCAGGGCAGCCATCATTCCCCAAAAGCCATCACTTTTCTCCAGTTGTTTCTAAACCTGATGTATCCACAGTTAATGAAGGCTTATCTCACCCTCACTGCCACCTCAAATGGTAGCTTTTTAATAAACAGCCTTGAACAAGAGAGATCCAGGGAAAATAACTCTAGCTGGTAGTTGTCCCCTGCAGGAGGTCTGGAACTGGATGGTCTTCAATCCATGTTATGATTCTGCGATCCTGTGAGCTTCCTGCTGAGGGACTCACATATCCAACATCTCCCCAAAGCAGGCAGTCCAGCCCTCAGAGGCCAGAAGGCAAAGGCTGGCCCTGGCTGTGGAAGCCCAGGCTGTCCTTGTCCCTTGTCTGAGATGTGGCAGTCCCTGCCTGGAGTCAGTAAATCAGCGTGCAGTGGTTTCCAGCCTGTGGGCGTTTCACACTGTACCGGCAGAACGCAGACCGGCCTTGTTGCCGTCACCACGCAGCAGGGTGGGTTTGATAAAGCGGTTTTTCTGATGCCACCAGTGCCTGGTGTGAGCAGGAGCCTCCAGGAGGGAAGGCTTTCTCCATCAGCTGAGGATCCCAGCTGCTGTGGGCAGAATCCCATCCCTGCCTGCAGAGGTGATGTTACGTAAGGAAGAGCCCACGAGAAGGAAGCGTGTGCTGAATTCCCCGTGTGGCGTGCATGAATATTAAACACTTCCTGGGATTGGCTGCCTCCAACACCCCATCCATATTTATGCCGGGTCGGGGGGACAGTGGGAATTCTCCAGCATAAATTATTTCTGGGATACTGCAGTCTTTGCATCTCTCTGCATTCCAGGAGGACTAAAGATAGATGACACATAAAAGGGGAAGTGGTTCCTTTCTTTTGCTCCAGGATTGCGTGGTTATGTAATTTAAAGGGAAAAGCTGCCTTACAGGTTTGGAGCATTGTATAATTCCTGAGTATCCTCTTTAGTTTTGAAATAGAGGTTCCTTTCCTTCCTGAAATCAGAATTTTTAGGAAGATGAAAGAGTTAAAGAAGTACGTACATTTTTGCCTTGTTACCCAGTTGAGTTGTAATCCTCTGCCAGCCCTGCCTGCCTTTTAGAAAAATAATCAGAAACTGTTGGTAAGGCTAATGAAATGCTGGGTTTCTGAATGTAAAAAAGTTAGTGCCATTCTTTCCATGACTCCTCCCTAATGTGCCTTGTCAGACTGTAGATTTTATTCCAGGAGAACATGGGACCTTAGGAACCACAGGAATTTTGAGGATAACTGGGGAAGCTCACTGGCCCTCCTTCCAAACAGCAGTATGGCATTTTGAAAGTGAACCTCCATCTCTCTTGCTTTCTAGGTGCAGTAAAGTCGATCACTGCTCTTTTTTAAACTTTCAGGTAGGGTTTGTTACCTTGATTTCTCTTTCGGCACCGTGTGGTGCCTCCCAGGGAGCAGGGATGCAGTTCCAGCCTGTCCGGAGGTGTCCACCTTCTCTGCTGCCCTCCATGCTGACCCAGCAGCATTTCCTTCTTCCAGAGCTGGTCTGGTGTGGCAAAAGCCCTTTCCCTTCCCCTCGTGCTACCCAGGACCAGAATGGGGTTCAGATGGCAAAACACATCTCCCCAGGAAGCTTACGAATTCCTGAGGGTCAGGAAACAACCACATCTTGGTTTTGATTGGGATCCTTTATTGCTCCAGGTTTTGGGCAGCAGTGAGAAAAATACTTGATGCTGTTCCCCTAAAATGAGAACGTTCCTGTGGGAGATGTGTGCCTATGACATCCATGGACAGTTTTCTGCTGGAGACCAGGTTGTAACCCTTGGACGATCCCTGAGCACTCCAGCAGTTGTAGAAAACATCTGCCTTTGAAGCTGGCCCCACTTCAGAGTAGGAGGTTGGACTAAAGATCTCCAGAGGTTCTTCCCTCCCTCTCAAAGTTCTGTGGCTCTGAGGCAGACAGTGTTCTGGTGAGGATTTACTGAACACAGTAATGAATGAACTGGGAAGTGGATTTAAGCGTGCCCCCTTGGCGAAGACAGGAAGTTCTTCAGGCTCTCCTCTGCATTTGCTGCCCAGCAAGTTTTAATGTTAGCACAGCTGAACCAGTAAAAATCTTCCATCTTCTCTGTAGATGTTTTGTGGGTGCATCTGTGGAGCTTGCAGATTGAACTGCAGGTTGTGGGTGTTTACTTTTATGCCTTTATGAAAGTAGATCTCCCTCTACTGAGAGTCAGTGAGTTTATGGGCTCTGCAGAGTCTGTGAGCCGCAGATGTGCTCCAAAATGGCCCTCAGACATGATTTTCTCTCCTAGAATATTGTTGTTTGGGCAAATCCAGTTGCCTTTTGCTTTCCTGGGGATAGTAGGAGCTGTAGCTGCTTCTCCCTGTCTTTGCCAAGTCTCCTCTGGCAGGTGAAGAGCGGGTGGGTCCTTCTTAGGGTGCCCCATTAATATAGCCCCAAGAGCACTGTGCTCTGTCCCCATCCTGGCACCTTGAGATCCCTTTAACCTGCCAGTTCCTCCATTTCCACAGTTCCTTTTCTAACCTGTCATGCTCCCAGAAAATGATAGAAACCGTGCTGACCATTTCCCAAATGGATCCCGTGGCTTTCATGCTCTGATGATGTTCTCTCTGCTAAGGGAACTTCAGGCCCGGGGATCACATCTCATGTCTAACATTCTTTTTCTGTTTAGGGACTCTGAACCCTGATTTTGGCATAGACTCACCACAGCAAACTAGATTTTGCATTTTGCCAGGAAGAATATTTTGGTGGGCAAATGACCCACTGTGAGCTTTCTCCAAGAACATAGGTCTTGTTTCATAGTTGTAGTCATAATTTTATATGTTTTATTTTATTGTAGTTTCTCTGTCTCACTCCTTCCCTGAGACTGATGGTAAGGGGGATGTGGCCACCACAGAAGCTGACTTTACACCCTTAGTACCATCTGAGAACTTGCCAGGGCAGCAGGAGATCCCTGTGGCAGGACTTGGCACCACAGACCGTTCATGTTGTCACTGCCTGGAGCAATTCACCCACGGGCCTTTTTATCCCTCTCTGACAGTGACAGCAGCTGGACCAGGACACCACAGCTCTGCACTAAATGTGTTACTCAAAGCTCAGAGCCACCTTCCTGACACCAGATGTCCTTTCCTTGGGCTGCAGGCCAGTGTGCTGGGGAAGTGGCCCTGGGCTCTGTTCTCTCTGCTCTTCTCCAGGGCATCTTTTATTAGCCCCATCCTTTTTCTGGAAGATAATACTCCCAACAGGCTTAACCCTGTATGAATATGAATTCTCATTGTCAGCAGTCTCTCCTTCCCTTTTTCTACACAGGCTGGATGATTCCTCCAGCTGGGAATTGATGCTGAGTGTCGAGACAGTCTCAAAACGTTCAGAAGCTGATGGCTCCCGCCTCCTGCTCACAATCCAGAAACTTTTCCCCTCATTCCCAGGTTCTACATCAAGATTCAGTTTTCCATCACTTAGGGCCCTGTCCCAGGGGTGCTCCATTCACACAGGAGGGGGGTTTTGGTCTCCTTGGTCTTCTGTCCCTGACTGTGTCTGCAGAGAGACATCAGAATTCCTGGTTTCTGCCCCAGAAAGGGGAAGGAAAGTCTGGGTGGCATTTCTGATGCCCGCAGAGGTATGTCCTGTGGTAGCTGTGAAACCAGGAAACATCCTCCCGCCCTTTTTGCCACGTTTCCACAGTTTTCAAGAGCAAGGGTTGGCTGAGCTTGCCCACCCAAGAAAGAGACTCGGAGAAGGGTTCCTTCCACAGGAATTTAAAGCTGTGGCTTTCCCACTTGCAGGTTTGGTACTGCTGCACCTCTGAAGTGATCAGCCCAGGACAGGGAGCTGGCCAGGGGAAGACATTTTGGTTGTCTTTGGAAAGCTGGAATGTGTCATCTTCCCAGAGGGGATTTCTGGCTTGAGGAGCTGGAGATTTCTTCACTGGCAGAGGCAGAGATAAGGAGTTTATCAAGCTTGATGCCCAGCAGCCAGAATGGGCAGAAAGTGTTCAGTTGGCCCTTCTTTGGTGGATTCCTTGGTCAGAAAACACTCATTTGCTGAAACTAAAATGAGTTCTAAGAATGCTCTAGTTCAAACAAAGGTCTAACCAGGAGAGGCTTTCTGCTTCCGAAGGAGGGAGTTGCTGGGTAAGGGAGGGAGAGGGAATCACTTAATTGAACAACCAGCTCAGCTGGAACACAGAATAACCCACTTCGTGTCCTTGCTCCATCCTACTCCTGGAGTGGGAATCATTTGTTGGATCCTCATCCTGCCTTGGCACAGGGAAGTCCCTGAGCCCAAAAATCCCCTAATCCAGGCAAATTCTCTGGCTGCAGGTTGTTAGGCTGTGTCTGTAAGGTGACAAGCCAACAGACCAGCAGGGACAGGAGTCACCTGCTGCAGAGAACCTGGAGCCAGCCCCAGATGTAACAAAGCCTGGCCCTTTCCAAGTCTGATGGCACCACTGTCAGCACGTGAGCTATGATTTCATGTTCAAAAGGTGAGAACACGCTTTGGTGATAGGACAAAGGACAATGGTTTTAAACTGAGGGAGGGTTGATTTAGATGAGATCAAAAGCCCAATTTTTTTTACCATGAGGCTGGTGAGGCCCTGGCACAGGGTGCCCCGAGAAGCTGTGGCTGCCCCATGATCCCTGAAAGTGTCCAAGGCCAGGTTGTTGCAGAGATTATCCTCCTTGACTTGTGTTCTTGTTGCAAACAACTTGTGTTGTTGCTCCTTGTGCTTTTTTTTCCCACCTGGAAGAACAGGGTGGCACCACAGTTATTTATTTATTTATTTTTTCTTACTGACTCCTAGGCCAGAGGCACGATTGTCAGCACTTGGGAAAGGCAGATATGAATGAGCAATCCTTCAAAAGCACCTCTCCTCTTTCTTCCTTTCTTTCAGAGTCTCCTGAAGTTGGGCCCTCAGTGGTGGTGCACACGACGGTGACCTTTGGAAGGGAGCACCTGGAGTCAGACCCTGCAGAGGTGCAGCAGGTCATCCTCAGCCACTTGCAGAGGATTGTGCCCTCCCTGCCTCAACCCAGCAGCATCAAGTGCCAGAGATGGAGATACTCCCAGGTACTCCCTGGTGGGGTTAGCCAGCTGGGAGCACCTGCTGGGGCTGCATTTGCCATCCTCAGGCGGCAAGAGGAAAGGAGATGGTTGCTCAGTATCCATGACATATTCTTCCATGTAGCCATTGGTGCCTTGGGAAAGCTGACCTGAAACAGAGACTGGACAGAGCCAGAGAATAAAGGCCTTTATTATTGAAAGGCCTTTAGGGTACACCTTGGGCAGGACAAGAGCCTAGCCAGGCCTTCACCCCAGATAGACTTAAAACAGTCACAAAATGGCCAGATGGTCACGAACTCTCACACTTTTCTAAGTTTTGGTCCATTTGTATATTGAGGTTTAATTACAGCTTCAGGTTGTGAGGTCCCATCCTGCTTGTTCCTCCCTCCAGCCACCCTTGTTGTGCTGTTGGGCTGAAAGTTGTCCTTGGTGTGCAGCAGGAACAGGATTTGCTTTGTGTCCCTGCTCTGTGCAGAGCTGAGTGACCCTGAATGTGAGCTCAGAGCTGCACCCCTGGGCAGCACAGAACCTGAAAAACATGAAAGCTGAAATTTAAGGCATTACCCTAAGCAGCATCCAGGGCAGGCCAGCAAAAGCCAGGTGATTTTTAGCCTTTTTTTTTTTTTTCACATTTTGGGCCTGGCTCAGTGGTGAGTTATGCAGTTCTGTTACCAAGTAAGGGTAGGAGTAGTGTACAGGAAGGAAGTAAATCCCACATAATTTGGTGGGATTTTCACTGGTATTTGAAAATCATGACTCAGTGCATCTCTCTGCATCTGAAAGTATGTGGTATTATTAGCAAAATTCCCACCCTGCCAAAGGAGAGCAGAAGTGCAGACACACTAATTGTTATTATTTGATTTGGCCCAGCTCAGTTTAACAGAATGTTATGCGAAAAGTATTTTAAAGTAAACTACCTAAGGGTAATAATAGCAAAATGTGTATATTTTGCTGTCTTCTTTTAAAAAATCCAAGGAAATTGTTGGCGATTTCCTGAAGTATTGGAGTGTATATCCATGTTTACCTAAAGCCTCTCCAGTTGAATTACATTGGTGAATTTGAATGTGGAGGTTGATGCAAAATATTTACTTTTGAAGCAGTCCCCTAAAAATTTTTCCTTTTTTGAAGTTGCTGTGGATGGCTGTCGTGGAGTCTGCTCATACCCCTTGATCTGCATCCAATTTGGGAACCTGGTCTCGTTAGCACAAAGTTTATTTTTCTGCGAGCAAAGTATTGGTGGATTGCAAAAGCAACCTTAGCCACGGGCATTAGTATTTATATAAAACATATCAAAATCGTGGGGTGTTCTCTAAGTTCCTCTTTAGCATTTCAGGGGGGTGTTTTGGGAAAAACAGGTGTCACTGTTAAGGTTCCCTGGTTGTGACATCTGGTCTTTTCTGCTGGGAGCTGCTGGTGCTCACGAGAGCTGTGGGTGGGAGGGGGCAGAGGAGTTGAATCCAGCTCTGGAAAGGGTTCCCAAAGCCCATCCAGCTCCTGCTTCTCTTGCTGCTGCCAGCCAGGGTTCTGACTCCAGTGGCTGCTGGTGCCACAAGAGGAATTATCACCAGTCTGTAATTTGGTGGATGAATGTCAATATGTCTTAGGTTACAGATAAGTCCGTGTAGGTCAAACCCGTTATCTCAGTAAAGAGATCTCTAATGCCACCCTATAAAATAATCACTGCTTAAATGAAATATCTGGGGCAGAGCTCCCTCTTTCTCCTAAAGCTCTCTTTACTTTCAATTATAATAAGCTGTTGCCACAGAGGCCAAGGGAACTGATAAGATGGGTGCATCTTTCCCCTGACTCTTTTAGATGGGATTTATCCTACTTGTTAATTAAATCCGGCTGTAACATCCTTCACATGGCCAAGCACAATCCCGGGATTAAAATGCAGACATTACAATTATCCGTGGCAGATGAGGGATTAGGACTTCCAGAATTCTACTGACACTGCTTAGCAGCACAGCTGCAATTCTGGATCCCCTTGCTCTAATTGTGGTGAAGGCACCATTAGCATTCAGAGCCAACAGCTTCCCGACCCACCGTGTGTCTGTGGCAGAGTCACTTTGTGTGGAATTGCTGAGGCTGGAAAATACCTCCAAGATCATCAAGTCCAACCTTTGACCAAATACCAGGAGGGCTAGGAGCTGTTTGGTACAGCCAGCAGCAAATAAACACCAGGTGGCTAAGAAGAAAGGACTCTCAGAAAAGCCTTTTTCTGCCAAGTCTTCTCTGCATTGTTTGTACTCAGCTTGATCTGTAAGAAAAAAATTCAGGAATAAATTAAGTACTGACTTAAAACTGGTCTGGGGGAGAATCTCTGGATTTGCCATACCTGGATAGACTCCTCTGTTAAGCTGAATAAAGGGCGAGGGCTTACCACTGGTCATTTCAGCTAATTTCCTCCTTTGAAGAGATGCTAACACCCAGTAGCAGAAAATGCAGCCAGCAACGTAAATGTGGGTGCTTTGCAGCTCATCCACACTTGGCAGTGGCAGAGAATGGCTGGCTGGCAGTGGCCAGCTTAGGGTACATTTGAATCAGTGGAAAAATCCCCTGGATTTAGCGAGATTCCTTGGAAGCTGACAGTCCCAGGAGGGGATACAGTAATGGTTTACTGGGTGGAAATCCAAGAAATTATCAAAAAAAGATAAAATGGATACTCCCTGTATCATGCCTTAGCAAGTTGGACAGCAGCAGGAATTTCTGCATGGAAAGGGTGCTCAGGCCTTGGCAGAGGCTGCCCAGGGAGCTTTGGAGTGCCCATGGCTGGAGGTGTCCAAGGAAGGGCTGGAGGTGGCACTGAGTGCTCTGGGCTGGGGACAAGGTGGGCATGGGGCACAGCTGGGACTCCATGGGCTGGGAGGGATTTTCCAGCCTCAGGGATTCTGTGATTTTGTGATCCCCAGAGACAGGGGATCCTGTCCCTTTCCTGTGTTGAACCTGTCTCGGATTTCGCAAGCCCCACTTTGCTGATGTGAGATCACCCTCACACCTTTTTAGATCTCTACACCAGGGTCAGACAAGTCCTTTCTGCTGAGATGGGCTGAGAATAAACCAGAAGGGGCTTTAAAGTTTCCAAATTTCCATACACAGTAAAGTTTTACTCTTATTATTCAACTCCCAGAAATAAGTATTTTCCTATGGTACTTTGATGGTTAATGCTTGGGTCTACCTTTGGAGTGGGAGGCCGGCTGGACAGGGCTTGGAGCAGCCTGGGACAGTGGGAGGTGTCCCTGCCCATGGCAGGGGGTGGAACAGGCTGGGCTTTAAGGTCCCTTCCAACCCAAACCCTTCTGTGGTTCTGTGATGTGCTTCTCAGGAGTACAGATCCTTCTGGTGTGAAATTCAGGTAAATAAAATACTCTCTCTTCCCATGCCCTTCCATGTTTTTCATTTCCAGGTTACAAGAGCTGTGCCCAATTGTCCAGGACAGATGATTCTTCACACTCAGCCTCTCCTGATCTGCGGGGGTGATGCATTCACTCGTTCCAACTTCGATGGCTGTATAGAGTCTGCCATGAGCCTTACAGAGGCTGTGAAGCCTCATTTACAGCAATTTCAAAGTCAGGCTGCTCAACTTCCTCTAGATTTGTTATGAATTTTGCTGTGATGGATTGAATTTGAGTTTAACATCAGCATCATCTTGCAAAAAAAAAAAAAAACAACAAGTAAAGGAAGATGTATCGGTGCGCTGGAATAATTATTGGGATGGAATTAAATGGAAGTTTCCAGTATCTGTGCAGAGAATGGTTACTTTGATTGAAGTAAGACTTTCCCTGGCTCTAGGCAGAGGCACGGAGCTCCAGCACTCTTGCCAGGTCTCCTGATACTTTTACAGCCCATGAAAATTATGTCAAGGAGAAGAGCCTGACTTGAAGCAGCACAAAAATCCATGAAGCTGCAGAGTTTGTTCCTTGGAAACTCCTTATTTAGTCCTTGTCCTAGTGACAGGACAAGTGGAATGTCTTCCCAGTGCCAGGGGTCAGGGATGGATGGGATACTGGGAAGGAATTGTTCCCTGGGAGGGCCTGGCACAGGGTGCCCAGAGCAGCTGTGGCTACCTCTGGATTCCTGAAGTGTCCCAAGGCCAGGCTGGATGAGTCTTGGAGCAGCCTGGGATAGTGGAAGGTGTCCCTGTCTGTGGCAGGGGGTGGCATTGGATGGGCTCAGAAATTACCAAGAAATAATTTATTTATTCTAAATTGGATTTTAACTTGCCCTTCCTCTTCAGTCATGGATCACAAGTCTAGTACCTCTCTACCACAACACTAAAAATAACAAAAAATTCAGCAGACAGAATTTAAACCATTAGAGGAGTACAATCCAGCCTCTGTTTTTCTTATTTTACCCCTGCATTTCACCCAAATCTGACATCCTGTGTCACAGCCCCTGTGATTTACTGCTGCCTTTGGCCATTTCTGGTGGAGTATTTTAACTGACACTAAGAATTTAAGACTTGCTCATTTTGAAAGTAGGCAGAAAACTGGGTGGGAGGCATCTTTGGCTCAACACTGTTGTTCCTCTCACATGGTTGTTCTCTGAAGTGCTGTGATGCTCTTTCAGGGGCTTTGTATCAGCAGCAGCCTCTGATTCCAGGAGTGGCAGACCAGTGGAGATGTCTCTGTCTCTGTCCTTTGAGCAATCTCTCAGCTTTGGTCACCCTGATCCCTCAAAGTGCCCGACTCACAGATTCAGAGATGTTTTTTGAGTCATGAAATGTTCAATTTGGAGCATTTTTGAATCCCAGCGAGTCTCAAATTGCTCCTTCCTCATATCCCAGAATCACTGAGGCTGGAAAATCCCTCCCAGCCCATGGAGTCCCAGCTGTGCCCCATGCCCACCTTGTCCCCAGCCCAGAGCACTCAGTGCCACCTCCAGCCCTTCCTTGGACACCTCCAGCCATGGGCACTCCAAAGCTCCCTGGGCAGCCCCTGCCAAGGCCTGAGCACCCTTTCCATGCAGAAATTCCTGCTGAAAATACCATGCCAGCCTCCCCAAATGCCTCTGTTCTGCAGCATCCCTCCAGATTAAGGTGATTCAGATAAAAACTTCTTGGGGTTTTTTTAAGGTGGAGAGGACAATTTGTTGGATGTACTCCGGGCAGTGGGAATGCTGGGAGCAGGGAGATGCGGAATTCCCACACAAGGCCAGTGGCAAGGTGATATTTCAAAGAGGCCACTGTATCCAGGAGGGTGGCAACAGAAGAGAATTGTCTGGTTGATTTCCTGGGATTTTCCCTGATTTTCGATGAACTGGCCGATCATCCATTCCAGCCTCTCTCTCCTTGTTCCCAGACAAGGGAGATGGCTGTGTCTGCTCTCAGCTGTGCCACGAGCCCAGCCACTGCCTGAAGTGGGATTGGAGCCCTCCAGGCTCCCAGACCACGATGCTCTTGTCTTCCCCATCACAAGGGAAGCCAGGGCCATGGGTTCTCAAAGCCTTTCAGCTCCCAGCTGTGGTAACTTGCACCCAGGGGACATCCCTTGGCAGGGCTGGCCCCTGGCACCCTGTGCAGCCACTGCTCTTACAGTGGGGTCAGGGACTATGGGAACAAGGCTGCAAGGGATGGATCTGCCAGTTAATCAGAAGTCATGTCCATCCAGGGAAAATCCCAGGAAATCAACCAGACAAGTCTCCTCTGTCTCCAGAGACCTGGGCCGTGGTTTTGCGCAAGCATGTGAAAATAAATAAATTAAGAGATTAATTTAGTTTTGGAGACTTGGGGCTTGTTTGTTTGTTTGTTTTTATTATCTTTAAAAAGGCAGCTGCAGGTGGGAGGTGCTGCCCAGCTGAAAGCACCCCTGTGACCACATTTCCTCTGGGTGGAGGGAGGGGCAGTGCCGTGCTGCCACAGCCCCAGACTGGCAGCAGAGCTCTGTGCTGCACCAGCCTGGGCTGTGACTCCGGGCCAGAGGAGTTTCCTCCTGGGGTCCATGCAAGGTAGAGGAACCTGACCCTGTGCCACCCAAACCCTGCAGTCGTGTCTGGGTCACCAGCCCCAGCCTGAGAGGTTTGCCAATTCCAGAGTGACCAACTCTGGTGGTGACATGCCACCAGGAGGCTGTGCCATGCCACCAGGAGGCTGTGACAGGCCACCAGGAGGCTGTGCCATGCCACCAGGGTGGAGGCTGTGCCATGCCACCAGGAGACTGTGCCAGGCCACCAGGAGACTGTGCCAGGCCATCAGGAAGCTGTGCCAGGCCATCAGGAAAGAGGCTGTGCTGGAGCCAGGAGCCCGAGTGTTCCCAGGGCGCTCTCTGAGCTGCCCAGCGAGCACCTTGAGCCCCTGTGCAGAGATTTCCCGGGAGCCAGAGCCGGTTTTGCCTCTAATCCAGCCTCTGGCTCAGCTGTGCCGTCCCTAAGCCGCTTTGGAGCTGAAGCCCTGAAATCCCGGAGCCTTCTGCTGCCGCTGTGCCCGGCTCACCGCAGCGCCTCCCTGGCAGCTTCCTTGGGATTTGTGCTTAATTCCCACATTCAGGTGGCACCTCCGGGATCAGCCGGGGCTGACACCGGCACGGCTGGGGCAGATGCAGCCCCGCGGGGCACGGAACAGCCCCTTTGCCCGGGAGGAGGAGGAGGAGGAGGGAGAGCGACTGGCTTTCTTTGCGAGAAGAGCCAAGCAAAATTTCTCCCCCGGAGGTAACGGAAACAGGGAGAGAGTTGTGATGGAGAGATTTTGTGTTGAGCAAAGGGCGTGCAGGGCAGGTTGCTGTCACCTTGGAGGCTGTGGTGATGAAACCCTTGGAAAAAACCTCGTCATTCCCCAAATTTCATCCCGTAACAGCGGAGCGTCACCACGGGAAAACTCAGCCAGGCGTGCGTGGCCGTCCGGGGAAGGGCAGGCAGAGCCCAGGCTCGGCCCATCCCAGCGCTGCTGTGGGAAAAGGAGCCCGTCCCGCCGTGCCCCTGCCACCCCACGGCGGTCACGGGGCGCTGCGGTCACCCACAGCTCGGTGTGACATTATCTGCTGTGCGCAGGGCTGCAGCCCAGCCTCCTCCCTCACCTGCACGGGGCCCGGCACATCCTTCCTTCCTCAGCGCTATCTGCGCTCGCATCTCCCCCGCGGGGCCATCGCCGCGGGGCTGCGGAGCAAAGCTGCTCCTCTCGGGACGTTGCAGCGGTGCTTGCACCGGGCGAGGGGTTTGAGCAGCCTTTTTCAGCCCAGACTGGGGGCGGGGTGGGAAAAAAATTAAAATTAAAAATAATAATAAAAATTCACATTTAAAATAAGTTAATTAAAATAAAATTTTAAAAAATTAAAAAATAATTAAAAAAATTAAAAACGTGGTGGCCAGTCAGTGCTGGAATATAGGTCAGCCTCTGTCCCGGCTGCTGCTTCCCTTGCCCAGGGCGCAGGGAAAGGGGATGAGCTGGCAGGAGAGGAGCGGATCAGCCGCTCTCCCTCGCCACCTTCTCCGAGCGCAGAAAATCCCGGCTCAGCCCCTCGCAGCTCAGGCAGGCCCGGCCGCCGCTCCCGTTCGCAGCGAGCCATCCGCACGTGGCCGCTCGCACGGGAGGGATGGAGCCTCGGGAACACGCCGGGACAAAGGGAGTTCTGTTCTCGGACTGCTCACAGATGTGTTGTTGCAATAGCCACGGGCTATTGCTCTGTACAGGGAGAGCTGGAGCGAGTCTGCTCCAAACCCCGGAGCAGCGGCACCCTGCATCCCGCTCGTTCGGGGTTTGCTGCCTCGCTCAGCGCACCTGTGCAATGCAAATCCCGCTTCTCTTTGATTGAAAAGGCAGTCCTGGGGGCGGCTTGGGAGCGCAAGCTGCAAGCACAGCAAGGAGGGAGCAAGTGTAAATAATCCCCGTCACATATCACAGCTCCAGCCGCTCCCCTGGCCCGTGCCAAAGGATTTTTGAGCAGCTCTGGGCTGGGGAGAAGTGAGGGTATCTGCCCCAAACGCGGCTGGAGATGGTTCCGGGCTGTTTCTCCAGATAAAGGAGCTCATCTGAATTCCACCCCCTGCACCGTGTGCTGGAACTGGGAAATGAAACAGCAAATGAGAAGGACCCACCTGCACGTGGTCCTGGTCCTTGACTCACCCTTTATCAGCCTGCTGCTCTGGGGAGGATTTCCTTCAGGTGTCCTGGGCTTTTCCCCTAGAACACAGGTAGGATTGATGTTGAGCAAGCAGCTCAGCTCCAGAGAGAAGGATTTGGTCGGGCAGGGAGAATTTCAGGAACAGCTCATGCCCCAGCCACACGGTCAAGCGAGCCTTGGGCAAGGAGGGGACATGATTTGGAGGATGTGTTTTTCTTTGCTCCAATCTGCCTAAAAATAGGTGAATTTTTCTTGTGGGACTCATCTTCTTCTTGTCTGCAAGTCTTATTTTTTTTTTTTTAATTTGGTCAGGGAGAGAACAATCTTTTTTTTTTTTTTTGTATGGATAATTTAAAAAAAACCCCATATATCTATATCTATATCTATAGCTATAGCTATAGCTATATCTATATCTTCTGATTTTCCCTGGAGGTCATAAGTGGAGATGAAAATCCTGAGCCATATTTGCTGATGCAGTGTACACACAGAGGGCTTCATCTGGGGGTGCTCAGCCTGGCCTGGGTCCAGGCTGTCATTTGGAGAGGAATAAGATCTCCAACTCCTAAACTACTGAGAAAAACAGAGCTGGGACACCGTGAGGCAGATTTTCTGCCTGCATCTGTGAGCACAGGGTGCTAAAGAAATCCCTGCTTCCAGGGAGCGGCCAGAGGGTTAAATTTTGGCTCCCTCTGCCTCACTTTATTCTTTGAATAATGAAATTAGTTGTTCCAGAGTCTTTTGAAGGGCTGAGCTGAGCCTTCTTGCAGAACAATACACGCTGTGCTCTCGATGTGAGTGCCCTTATGGTGAACTTTGAGCTACACATCTGCTATAAAGAAGTAACTCTTATTCCCAGTTGGCCACGGCTAGGAAAGGATTCCAGCTCCGTCCACGCCTCGGCACAGCTCTGTTTGCTCCCTGGAAGCCTGGCCTCGGAGCAGAGGGGTAGGAACCATTTGGAAAGCTCGTTAAAACGCCCCGGCACGTTCAGTGCCTCCCCGGGCGAGGGAGGGCTGGAGATGAGCCCTGCAGGAGCTGAGCACGCGACTGAGCTCCGGCCCGTTCCCAGCAAAGCCCCTGAAATCCAGCACTGACTTCCCAGCTGTGCCGGGAGGCTGCAGGAAGAGTTCCCTGGGGATGCTTGCAGTTGGTGTCTAGAGAATCCCAGGATCCCCCAAGCCTGGAAAAGCCCTCCAGGACCATGAAGCCCAAGCTGTGCCCCATGCCCACCTTGTCCCCAGCCCAGAGCACTCAGTGCCACCTCCAGCCCTTCCTTGGACACCTCCAGCCATGGGCACTCCAAAGGTCCCTGGGCAGCCCCTGCCAAGGCCTGAGCACCCTTTCCATGCAGAAACTCCTGCTGTCCCAGCTGAGCCTCACTTGGCACAGCTTGGGGCCCTTTCTCCTTATCTTTGCCAACCAGAAAAAGCAGGACAAAGGTGTAGGAAGGAGACTGAAATGGTGAGAGCACAAGGTGTGGTGGCATCTCTGTGGAGCCCCTGGTTCCCAAATGGACATGCCATTTGTTAGTTATTGCAGGCAGCACTGATGGCATCAGTGAAAACAACCAGTGGCAAAATAAGTGGCAAGCTGTGGGTGTCACAGTGTCACCTTCAGCATCACCAGGTGTTTGTGTGGGATGATTCATGCAGTCACACGACTTGGTCACACAAGGTGTTAGATCAGATGGTTTCTCACACCATCTCATGGAGTTCAACATGAAAAAAGGCAAATTCTGTTTCTTTTTCCTCCTTTGCTTTTAGGGTTGCTGTTAGCTGTGGATCAGGGTTGTCTCATTTGAAATGAGACAATCCTGACTTCTGACCCTCATCCTCCTCAGTTCCTCTTCTTCATGCTGGTGGCACCTCCATCCCACATCAACATCCCTCAACACCTGCAGTGGGAGGTGCTGTGCCCAAAAATGAGGTCTCCTCTCCAAAACCAGCCCTTGACCACGTGCTTTTTATCCAAGCCCCTACATTTGAACCTGTTGAGTGGAAGTCACAGTGAGGAGCACAGAAACACGTTTGGGGCAGCTCAGTCCCCTGCAATCAGGGACTGTTGCATTTCCCTCACGTGTCGTAAGAGGAGCAGCCCGGGTTCGTCCCAGGATGCTGAGAAATGGTAAAATTGGGATTCCATGCAGCGCCTGATTCATTCCTGTGTCGTTTTCCTAAGGGGACCGACTGCAGCTTGAAGCAGCAGGACTTGACAGGCCTTTTGTCCCTGCCCCGAGGAGCCCATTGGAACGCAGTAATTCCCCCTTCGACGCACGGCAAGGAGACCGCCTCATAATCTTCTTTTCCAAAGCAATATAGGCCAAGCATCTTGATCCTTTCCTTCTCAGCCTGGATGGCGGCGGAGATGCTGGCCGTGGCTGCAGGATCCTGTAATCCCCTGGGATGTCTGGGAGTGTGCACCCTTTGCTCTGCAGGAGCCGGACCCTTGCCCAGATGGGAATCCTGCTGCAGCACCTGCCCAGAGACCTGCCTTTGAAGGGCAGGATCTGAAGGGGGTCCGGGAGCTGAGCAAAGCAACCAAGTGGGGGTCTTTTTCCCTGGTGGGAAGACCACTGGGGATGGAAAAGCGGAGCTATTGCCAGACACGGAAATGTCTCCTGATCTGTTTACTAATATTTGGTGCTCCTTTCTGGATGGTGTTCAAGCTGAAATCCAACCACACGCGTCAGCAACTTCCTGCCCTCCTCCCCACCCTCGGCTCCTGCGCCCGGGGGAGCAGCAGGGATGGGAAGAGCTGGTGAGAGGCAAGGAGGGAGTTGGGTTGTTGTTCCCATCTGGCAGCAGGGATGCTGGCGCCAGGCTCTGCTCAGAGGGGCACAGGGCCGGGCCAGGGGCGTTTGTTGCATGCAGTGATGCCCGGATGGGCAGGAGGGCACGGAGGAGCTCTGACTGCCCAGCCCCTCAGGCAACCCAGGCCCGTGCCAGCCCGGCTCCTAATGGCAAATAAATAGCATCTTACAATTGTGTCTTTATGATGGGGATGTTTACAGCCGTCCCAGGCTGTGGGGGAGGGACGGGAGGGAGGGAGGGTTCGCGGCTCCCGAAAGGTCAGCGCGGCACATGGGGCCACCGTAACCCTCCGACTGCTGCAGGCCTTGGGCTGTCTGCTGCATCAGCCATCCCCAGCACAGACTGGACAACATCCAGCCTGCCTGTTGCTCTTCACTGGGAGCAGTAGAGATGTTAGAACCAGGGCTTTTTACCTTTTACTTTCACTGCAGGTTCTTCGGTGTTTGAGGTTTCGACGTTTTCCTATCAGGCCATAAAGCCATGGGATCTGGGGTTTGGCTTCCCTGCTCTGCTTGAATCATAAAATTACAGATGGAGGGAATAGTTTGGGTTGGAAGGGGACTTAGAGACCATCCAATTCCTCCCCTCTGCCATGGCAGGGACACCTTCCATTATCCCAGGCTGCTCCAAGCCCCAGTGTCCTGCCTGGCCTTGGACACTGCCAGGGATCCAGGGGCAGCCACAGCTGTGCTGAGCAACCTGTGCCAGGGCCTGCCCACCCTGCCAGGGAGGAATTCCTTCCCAATATCCCATCTAACCCTGCCTCTGGCAGTGGGAAGCCATTCCCTGTGTCCTGCCACTCCAGTTACTGATGAAATCCCTCTCCATCTTCCCTGTAGCTCCTTCAGACCCTGGAATGAGCTGTGAGGTCTCCACACACCCTTCTCACAGCCCCAGTTCTCCCAGCCTGGCTCCACAGGGGAGGTGCTCCAGTCCCCTCAGCAGCTTGGTGCCTTCTCTGGACCTGCTCTAGCAGCTCCATATCTTTCTTTTCCTGGAGCACCAGAACTTCCCTGCCCATTCACGCTCCTCAAGGGAGCTGCTGGCTCTGAAAACCACCCTGAGTGCAGGCCAGGAGGGCAGACACTCTTCTCAAGTCCACTTTAGCTCAAGTCCACAGCACTGGGCAGATCCATCCAAATCCAATCTGCCCTGCCTGCAAGATGAGCAAAGAGTGGCATTTTGCAAGGGACACTCGTTGCTCCACTGGTATCAATACTTCCAGGGCAGCTCCCAGCTTCAATGGCTTCAGGTCTCTCTTCAATAGCTTAAAGCTCACTGTGCTCATCTCACGTTCTTACTTACTTGTGGCAGAAATCAGCATTGAGTCCCCACAGAAACTGTTTACTTTGCTGTTGTCAATAGAAACTAAAGGTCAAACAATCAGAGCTGAGCCTGTGGTTTCAACTCAGTATCTGTTTATATTTTTGCTTGTGAGTATTAATAAAAATATTTGTTTGGCCATGGAGGCTTCATGGCTAAAACAAAGGTGGCCGTGGAGTTGAGAAGTGGGGGGAAATAAGCCAAGCCTCTGCTCAGCAGAAAGCACAGGCTGAGGGCCTCACAATTGCAGTCACCTCGTAAATCCATCTACACTGATCAAGGTGGGTATTTTCCCATACAGCTGCATCCCAGCCAGGCTGAGGAACCACAGTCCTCACAACAGTATCTCCTGATCCCTCCAACTTCTTGGGCAACTCTTCACACCTTTAAAAACACACCTGTGCAGGGTCCACTGTAGCTTTTTATTGTGAGAAGGGCAAATGAATTCTCTGGGGGACTTTAAAAATAGCCCTATCTGGCACAAAAACCAATTTTCTCTGTCTTCCAAACTTTCCATTTACAAGACTTTTGGACATATGGCTTAAGGAAGGCTTTGGGGTTTTTCTCTTTTGTTCTTGTGCATCACATTCTAGTTTCTTTGGGGAAGAAATTGAGGGAGGGGAGGAAAAAGCATCTATGGAGTCAAAAGAGGGTTTTACTTTTTAGGTGCTTGAGCTCTCTCACTCCACCTTGTTCCATCTCTGCCAGACCGTGCCCAGACCCCCAGGCAGCCTGCACCAAAGCCTCTTCCTTCCTTGTGTGAGTTGGATTAGAAAAGACAGGCTCTGGCATTTTGGAAATGAATCTGTGCTGCCTGGGTAATGGTGAAGAGCTCTGTGTCATCAATAATTAAAGCCCATTTGTGTCTCTTCCCAGTGAAGAACTGAGATGGCTTTGCCGAGTCTCGATCAATATCAGCCACCAGCAAACCAGCATGTCTGCAACAAGGACACATTGGAATGAAACCTGCCTCGAGCTGGGGAGGAAAAAAAAAAAAAAAAGAGCATGGAGGTCTCGTTTTGGAGTCATCTTCTCAGCAGCTCTTTGGGTTCAAAGGGTGCAAAGCTACCAGGCAAACCTCAGCAGCACCACGCCGGCCCATCCGTTAGCACGGCGTGTGAGTAATTCCGAAACCCTCACCTCTGAGGTGGAGCCAAATGACACAAAGTGAATCACCCAGAAGCCCAGGACCCTTTTCTGCTGGCAAAAGAAGCTGTGAACACGTTGCAAGTGGCACAGGTTTCCTCTGCTTATTCAGCATTTTGGTTGGCTTGGCTTTTATCCTGCCGGTATTGCTCAGAGGTGGGATCCCCAGGCAGCCTGTGTGTGGTTGTTTGACTCAGAAAAGCTGGTAGCACAGGTGTTCTGAAACAGAATGGTTCGGGGGAGTTGAATTTTTCCATCCCTCTGTCTCTGAGCTCTGAGCTTCATCACCAGGTGCTCAGCTTGAATGAGGATGTAAAGCAGAAATCACTTGCTCATCACATCCGTCTTCACAAGGGAAGGTCTCTTGGATTTCCTGTGTCAGCAGAGTGTGACAAAGTCTGCATTGTTGCAAATCCCCTGAGCCCAAGTATCCCGTCTTGAACTCTGCCCAAAAACCCGGGGAAAGGTGTAAGAACAAGGAAAACATGCAGGGGAATGTCACCTGGGGGCTCTCGCAGCTTCTGGTGCTCTGCTGCTCAGGGATTTTATGAAGTGGGTCATTTTGGAAGCCATCAGCACCCTGGCAGGAATTCCCCATTCATTAACTCGTTCATCACCCTTTTAAACTTAAAAGAACTCCTTACATCCCCCAAACCAGGGGACTCTGCAGGTGAAATGTGTGTCCGGGGAGCAGCACCCTTCTCCTGCCCGACCCGAACCTGTCCCCAGCTGAAGCTGGTGCCATCTGCTGCACTCTGATTTCTTCCAGCAGGACCTGTCAGCAACCGGACGGACCTGACTTAAACAGCTCCTCCTACAGGAGCCATCCCGGTTCTTCCATCCTTCCCGAAGCTTTCCCAGCTCCCTTCTGAGACGAGGAGACTAAAACTGCTCCCAGCATCCAAGACACAGGGGCGTGGTGGATTTGTGCTCTCCCTTCCCTTACTGGTCATTCCTCACGGCATTTGGGGGGCTTTTTTGGGTGCTCCTGAGCACTGGACTTGTTCTTTCCAGAGGCCATCCATCAGAATGTTGGGATGCCATTCTGGAGTGCTGACAGCAGTCAGGGCCAATCCCTCACTGGTGGCATCTGGGTTATTTTCCCTTTGTGAATCACTTTGCACCCAAATGGATCCTTTCACATTGTCCCTCAGCTTCACCATCCTGCATAACCCTTTTTTTTCCAGGTAGCCAAGGAACGAGCTGAAAAGTCTGGATTTCAGTAAGTTGGGGGTTCCCCTGCTGCAGCTTGTGCTGGTGAATCTGAGGCTCTGGCTGTGCCCCTCTGAGCAGAGTCCAGATCCCAAATCCCTCTGTAATTACCTACATCCCCACTGAGCTCCATCCAAACTGGCAGCAGGAGCCCCTGGTGTCCCCGGGGGGTGGCAGGGACACACCTGGAAACGGGGATGGGAATGGGGATGGTGGCACCTGCAGCTGTGTTTTGAACATTGCTTAAGTCCTGAGGAATGAGCCTGGAGCTCCAAAAATCTGCACTGAGAAAGAAATCACTTGGTTCTGCCTCACACAGGGGGGGCAGCGAGCCAGGGGTTTGCCCCGGTTAATGAACTAAAATGCAAATAAAGTAAATACCCTCATTTGTGCAGGATTCCTTCTATTTTACATCAGGGACAGCTTGGTCTCTGTCCCTCAGAGGGCTATAAACCTGCTAAGACTAAAATAACAGAGGGAACATCAATCCAAGGAGATGAGGCCAGTATTTTATAGCCAGTGGATGTGTCCTCGTGTCCAGTGTTGGGCAGTGGGACACCCCTGGGTTTGACCACCCTGTTACTGTGCTCTTCTAGCAGCATGCCTGGGAAGATGCTGGAGTTCAGCAGCTGGAAACTGAAATCCCAGCACCTTTTCCTGCATTAGTCACTGCTCTGTTCTCAAGGAGAGGTGAAAGGCAGGGACACTCTGGAAAACCCCAGAAACAGCAAATTCTTTTCTCACACACAGTTACTCAGAATATTTCATTGCACTAAATACCTGCTGAACATCTGTTCAGCTTGAGCTCTGCTCCACATTTTTGAGGCCCCAGGAAGTCCTGACATCTCCAGTGGCATCATCAGAGATTCTCCAGCCCCCTCTGACAGGTTCCCTAGTGCCAACCCTCTTCCCTTTGGCGGCATTCCCACCCATTCCCACTCTTTCCCCAGCCATAAAACTCCTTTCTTCAGTCCCACCTGCCCTGCCCAGGGACTGGGACAGCTGGAGGAAGAGGAAGGATTGGGCCAGGTTGCCGGACGGACCTGAGGCTTTTCCCTTGGGAAACCCCTAAGGGGTTTCTTAATTAACCTTACACCCCACCTGAGCAATGTGAAGGCACGGAGGCTGTTCCCCGTGGAGGCACAGCTGGTTTGGGCAGGATATTTTGTCTTTTTCGTGTGTGGGCATACGGGCTGTGCTCACATTTTGGCACGTGGCAAGAAGTGCAGGGAGGTTTCCTCCTTCTGCAGCATGGGAGAGCTTTCCTCTGGTTCTGCTGGCCTGGATGGGGAGTATCCACAGGTTTCAGAGGGGAAACTGAAGACCTCAGTCTGGCTCACTTCATGGATGTGAGTTTTGCAGTGGGAGTTAAGCCCTTGGGATGAGGTGGGAGACCAGCCCCAGGAAGGAGGGAGGGATGCATCTGGAAAGGAACAACTCTGTCTCTCGTGCCATCCTTTGTTCCACCTGGGTCTCCATGGACACAAGTTAAAGTCTCGCTGCAATGCACCTTTATGGAGCAGCAGGAGGGCAGTTTATAGCCCAAATCTGAGTGTTCCTGTGGCTGTCCCTTGGAGAAAGTTTCTAGAAGAATTGCAAAGGGGAAATAATCATGGAATCCCAGAATGGTTTGGGTTGGAAGAGAACTTAGAGACCATCCAATGCCACCTCTGCCATGGGCAGGGACACCTTCCACTGTCCC
>VWYO01025560.1:4539-16832 GCA_013400275.1 Rhadina sibilatrix | reverse complement strand
ATCCCCTGGATTGATCCTGGGAGTTGCCCCAAGTCAAGTGCAGCACCAGCACTTGAAACCTCACGAAACATCCCCTGCTTTAGCGCCAAGGTTTCCCCTGGCAGGTCGGTGTTACTTCCACTGCAGCTCCAAGGAAAGGACTCAACCGGAAATCAGTGACTTTACTGGCATTGTGCCATTACTGTGACATCTCAGCAGCCTCGGGGGGCTCTGCAGGCTGGGGCTGGGGCTGCTCCTGTGCTCAGGGGGCTGAGAGGAGCAGAATCTCCCCACGGCTGCCCCTGCCTCCCTGTGAAACCTCCCCTATGAGACTGATCATCAAAATCGAGGTCATGACGCAGGTGTGTTGGAGAAACCCTCTCAAGTGATCAGGAGTGGGGAAAAGCAACAATCAGGGCCTGCTGGATCAGCAAGCTCTGACCTTGCCTGCAAGGTGAGAGGGCCACGGAGAGGGATCAGGTCTGTAGCACAACTCTTAGTAGAAAACTGCTCTGCTTAGGCACAAAAAATTACTCTAAAACTACACCAGTGAGCAATGGGAAGTAAACTTCAGCTTTTTGGGTTCCCACGCTTCATAAAATACATCTTGGGGAGGGCAATGGTTTGAAGAGAATGAAGAAATGCATGTGAGAATGAAGAAATGCTTCCCATCGGCCGTTGCTTGTCACGGAGGGCTTTCAGTATCAGTTGTTGAAACAGAGCCTGAAGTCAGCAAGGGCAGGTGCAGCTTCCCCAGGAGCCTGGGGGGTTGCAGGTGGTCTGCACCCAGCTGCTTCTCTGCTACTGCAGGAGCTGATACCATTTTCTAGCCTGGCACCATCAGCCATGGGAGGTTTTTTTAATATAATTTTATATAATCTTACAGACTGGGCCAGCAGTTTGCTCTGCAGGCTGCACCTGTTTCCTTCACCTGGGTTTTCTTCAGCTGGTGCTGAAGGTGCCTCTGACACTAAATCAATGGATTTGTGGTCACGGAGTCCTCCTGACAGGATTTTCTTATCTTCCCTGTAACCTCTTTAGATGTGGTGTCTGTGCTTCGAGACATTCACATCATCAGGACAGGCACTGTTGTTGGGACAGTGTCTACACTCGTTCTCTATTAAGTCATTTTTAATTAAAAGCAATTAATTTGAGGTGTTTCCAGAGTAGAAACCTGACCTACCTTGACTTATAACAGGATAATACCCTGCTAAGCAGCATGAAAACAAAAAAACCAAATTAATGGATATTTTGAGAGATGGTGAGGGTTGGCAACCCCCAGATCACAGGATCAAGACAACCTTGGTTTGTGCCATAAATCCCTATCCCTGGGTGGAACTGGGCCTGATTTTGGAAAACAAAAGTGTCTTTCCCCAGTGGCTGGTCTGGGTTTATCCTTCTATCAAACAGTCACTTTTAATTAAGAAAAAAAAAAAAACCCCAAAAAAACCACACCACCCCAAACCCGCCCCCCCCCAAAAAAAAAAACAAACCCACAAACAAAACAACCCACCAAAAAAACACAGCCAACCTTGAGCCTTTTTTCTCTCTTACAGGATCCGTGAATGCCTCATATGGTCGAGAAAACAGAGATTCTTCCTGACCATCAACACCACGTATAATTTTTGCTTGTTGTCACTGTGACCAGGTGCTGGCACTCTCTGGGTGCCCCTGGAAATCAGGCACCCTCCTCTTCCCAGCCTCCCCAAGAACCTCAGCCCTCTGACTCACAGGGAAGGGGAGGAGGGGAAAAGAGGAACGGAAAGAACGCAAAGAAGGCGAAGCAACCGCTCGCAGTGTTTTATTTCTCCTGGGTCTAGGGAAAGGGAAAGAGAACTTTGAGGCTGAAGACAATAGAGATCTGATAGTGATGCTGAAGTGATGTTTCTCCTTGGATTTTTCTGTTCCTCCTTTTCAGCAAGCAGGAGTCTGTGGTTTTGGTTCAAGCCACTGTTGGGAGGAGCTCTGAAAGCCAAACAACTGAAGGTAGAAATAAAAGCCAGAGGTGAATGTTTCTTTGGAAACCAAAGAAACCTCTCTAGATTTCAGCACTCAAAAGTTTGCCAGAGCCAAAAGCACAAGAGGCAGGTTGTTTTCTGCAAGGCTATGTCCACAAATAGCCCAAACACACATCTCCCTGAAAGTAAAGAAGATCAGTAAAAGATCATCTCGTTCTAAATCCCTGCTGTGAACAGGAACCCCTTCCAATAAATTGTCCAGCCTGGCCTCAGACACTGCCAGGGATCCAGGGGCAACCACAGCTTCTCTGGACAACCTGTGCCAGGGCCTCAGCACACCTACAGGGAAGGATTTTTTTTCTAATTTCAACACTAAAGCTCCTCTCTTTCAGTGTGAAGTTGCTCCCCCTTGTCCTATTACTACACACTCTTGTAAACAGTCTCTCTCCTGTTGTGTGGTCTCTCCTCCAGACATCCCAAACCATGAGCTGCTGATCCTTCAGGTGTAAATTGGATTGGCACAAACCCCTGGTGCAGGCAGGCTCCTCTTCCATCAGCTCCAAGAAAATTCCCAAGCATTATCACTCTGCTGCTAGGGAATTTAGGATCCAAGGGTCCAAATCTAGAAAGCCGGGTGAAGGCTGGAGCTCAGATCCTTCACTGAATTAGAGCTGGTATTGCCATAATTGTGGTTTTCGATGCAGGGAAGGCAGCAGCACGAGGCACGAGGGGTGCACAGGCAGACCTGGAGTTTGGAATGAGGGTGGGGGTCCTGCTGGGCACCCCCCCCATCAGTAGCACCATCCCCAGCCAAGCACCACCACACTCCCCCCATCCCATACACCTGAACCCTCCTCCCCGTGGCTTCCCAGGGGAGGCTTCCAAGGGGAGAGGCTGTCCTGGCAGCCCTTGGATCTCTGGGATCCAGGTGGCACAGCCAGATCCAGGGGAGTGGTGCCAGCTGCAGGCTGTGCACAGAGGCTGTCAGCACCACCTCCAGGCGTGGAGTGCTCCAGGAAAGCTCCTGAGCAGCAGCCAAGCAGGATGGATTCCAAGCTCCTCATCCCCTGCGACACTGGGAAAGGTAGCTTGCCCTCCCTGAGCCAAAAATGGAAAGGATTAGCAAGTTTTTCATCCCCCAGAAGGAACAGGAGACTGTTTTACCTCTGGAAAGTGAACTGTAGTCACTGACTGCTTCCTAGGGGGTTACATGGCATGCCTTGCTCAGAAGTCTGTGCAAGTGGTTTCTGATAGGGATCCCCATCCCTACCATGACTAATTTCCCAAATGCAGAGAGCCAGCACAGCAATCCTACCCCCAGCACCTTCAGGAGGTAACATTTTGATTTCTGATAGCTTGTCCTGGACTCCCAAAAGAGGGGCTGCTCACAGCCCAGGCCCTGGAGAAGCAACTGGCACAGGGCACCACAGCAGCAGCCCCTGCTCCCAAGGGCATCCCCAGGGCTCATTTCCCTGCTCCTTCTTCAGCCACCCCTTTGTGCCACTCTGGGATCACAGGTCCCCAGGTGAGGGTGAGGTTGGGAGCCTGGCCAAAGTTCAGTGACAAAATTACCTTTGCAAGCAGAAGGGAGGTGGTGGTTCCAGCAGCACACCCAGAAATGGGGCATGCAGTGAATATTTTTCCTTTTTCATAGCTTGCTCTCTGCCCACAGCCTCTATCGGTGGTTTGGGTTTTTTGGTTTTTTTTTTTTTTTTAGATATCAGCTGTTTCAAAGCCTGACACTGAAGAATCTCCCTCCAGTTTAAAAGCTACCCCTGAGTGCAGAAAGCTGATGTTTTGCAGGGAAACTGAGAGAAGTTCCTTGGAACGGCTTCCTTTGAAAGATTTGGGAGTTCAGATTTCCACATCAAAGTTTCACAGTACATTTTGCACCCATTTTGTTTTAAAGAGGCCCATAAACGACCTGCCCAGGAAGATTTCTCAGCGCATTATCAGTGCTGAGGTTAGTGGGGCAGAGAAAGCCAGGTTTGCCAAATTTCCCTGGAAGGCGCTGTGACCCTACACAAGAACCTGCACCAAGGAGGGTTCCAGCGACATTTTAAATCTCGTGTCCACAGCAACACCAACAGAAGCAGGTAGAAGCTCCTAAATTCCCATGGATGGGAAAATCCTCAAAAAAGAAGCTCTAACCAACAGTCCTCAGAGATCACAACAGCTCAGCTGCAAAGAAGAGAAGGTCTGGGGGCTTTTCTGCCTTGGCTTGGGGTTGGTTTTATGCTGGGTTTTAATCTTGCCTGTAGATCTTGCGTAATCAAAAATAGAACTGTAAATTCATCATCTGCTTTGTTCTGTGCAAGTGATTCTCTATTCACAGCTCACCCTCATCCTGCAGAGCAACTCACATGCTCTGGTTTGTTACGCCAGCATAGTCTAATTCCAGAGATCACAAAAATAATATTCCAAGTCTAATCCCAAAGAAAGGATTACCAGGGATCAAATCCATTATTTCACAATAAATCCCTTTTATGTCTTTTTTTTTTTTTTCCCATCAGCGATCAAAGCAAGTGGATTTCAGCTCTAAAATGCTGCTGCTGTACAGCAGAAGAGATCCTTGCTCAAGGCTTAACATTTACTTGCCTTTTTTTTTTCCTCCTTTTTTTTTTTTTTTTGCACAGTATCAAAGGAGATTTATTTTTTCCCCTTTGCCAAAAATAAAGTCTGGTCTAGATTCTCAGCTGCAGCTGAGAGCACTGGGAAAGAAAGTAGCTACAGCCCATTTTTGCAGCTTCCTCATCTTGTAGGACAGTTTCTAATCTTCTCAAATTGTCAGCAGCCCATCAGGGCTGTTTCTTCCTTTGAGAATCCGAGCTGAGGAGAGAGGCTCTGGCTGTGGTGAGGGGAGATTTAGAGACCACGAAACGGGTTGTTTTTTGGGTTTTTTTTTCCCCTCTAACCACAAGGGCAGGCTTATCTCACCAGTTGCACTTTTGTCATTGCTGTTGCCCCAGTTTGCTGCGTGAAGCTCTGAAATGACACAGGAGCCTTCAACATCCCGCTGCCCAGGGGATGCAGCTCCGATCCCTCACCTGCCTGTTTTCCATAAAACACAGCCAGAGCCACCAGCCACAGCATTCCAGACCTGCTGGCCTGGCTGCTGTGGGCGGAGGCAGCCACCTGCTTCCCCTACACCACATCCCACGGAAGACAAAAGCAATCCTAAGCCTGTGTCAGCCTCCACCACGTGCCAGGTGTGAACAGCACAGACTGGGCAAAGCAGGCTGTGCCCCTTCATGGCTGGGAAATCGTGGCTCCTCCACTATCTGGACCATATTTTCAGTGCTCATCTCAGTCTGTTGGAATTAGCTCTGCTGAAGCCAACGGAATGATCCAGGTCAGATCAATTATGATGAAAAATTCAATTATGGTTGTGCCATATGCAGCACTATAAAAAGGACCGGGCTGTGCATGTGGCTGGAGGAACAAACAGCACAAATGCCTCCACACTGTGATGCCCTTTAGTCTTTCAGCACTTGGGCCATGAAGAGAGGAGGAAAAGTGCCATCACTTCTCCTTTTAAAAAATTACCAGCCTTCAAATGTCCCTCTCCACCACCCTCCAAAAGACCTCGTGGAGGTTGCTTGGAACTCTGAGAGCCTTTGAGGAGGTGGAGTCGGTCGAGCTTGTGTCTTGGTTTGGAAAGACAGGTATCTGCTGGAGAAAGCTGGAGTTTCCCTCAGAATGGAGAATGTAAACCCCTCACCCCCTCCAAAATATAATTTTGCTATTAAGGGCTTTCAGGCAAAGATTTGGGAATAGGAATAACAGTTCTTTACTAGGAATATTAACAATACAAATGTAGTAGAAAAAACAAACCAAAATAAACCAGCAAACAAACAAATAACAATTTTGGAGAACCCTGACAGAGTCAGAGCTACAACCTGACACCCTGTTGATCAGGGTGTTGGAAGCAGTCCAAAAGTGAGTCCTCCTGGAGTGGCAGATGTGGTGCTGTTGGAGCAGAGATGATCCTGTAGAAAAGGGTCCAGTGATGGTGAGAAGGGTCCAGTCTTTCTCCAGGAATCCCGTGGAACCAGATCCCTGGTGTTCCTACATCTCAGTTTTTATCCAGGTAGGAATGGTTGGCTCCCCTCACTGGGTGGAGCATCTCCCAATGGGATGATGGAATGTGTCCTGTCCTTGGTGAGCCTTCATGGCCCATTAGCAGAAGATATCCCCTGGAGGGAGGATGGGTGGTGAAAGAGATAAGAAACACTGCCCTACCTGGTTTTTACAGCTGCCCCATTATCAGAAGGCATCCACCCCTCTTCCCCCAGAGCTACAAGAGATAAAGAAAAAACATCTCCCCAGCTGCTTTCAACAGATGAAATAGAATACACATTTTTGGTTCCATAACCCAAGACAGCTTGTGGCATGAAAATTTCCACCAAAAATTATAGAAGGTTGGAAAAGAGCTTTAAGATTATCCAGGCCAACCATCAACCCAGAACCACCAGCATTATAAAATTCCCCAGATTTTCCAAACATTTCCTTTTAAAAAAATCTGCCTTGTTTCCCTAGGGATGTCCAGGGCTGGGACTTGAACACTTGAGGACACGACCTAAGCAGAAGAATGCTACCTGTGCTGGAGATTCATCCCTTTTTCCCAGGAATGTGGGCAAATTCCTGCCCATGTCTGGGGGGGCAGAAATGAAGCAGCGCTGCAGCAAATGCTGCTGATTAATGCATCAGTCCTGCAAAGTCCAGCAGAAGGGAGAACTTCCCACTCCACACTTTGGAGTCACAGGAGCTAGGCCTCTCAAGACAGAAAAAAAAAATGGGAAGAGGAGGAAGATCTTGGTGAAGAGGTGGTGGGGTGAAGGTTGTGCCTTCACCTCCCTGGCTCTCCCTGTGCTTTCATCCCTCGGAGCAGTGATTCCAAAGCCGGGGGTGCACGAGATGATCCAAAGTGCAGCAGGAGGAAGTTCTGGGATGGCAGCAGCACGTGTAAGGAATTTATAAACACACACACAACTGAGGTGCGTGCTTAAAAATGGTTTCTGCAGAGAGGGGAGCATAATTAAAAAAAAAAAAATAAATGTGTGGAGACCGCTGACCCAGAGGAATCTCCACTCCCAGCAGGAGTTTCAGGCCAAAGAGCTCAGGGAAATCGGCTGCCATAGCAGAGCAGAGCCCCTCAGCACGCCTGCAAAGCTGAGGGGAGGTTTTGGTGCCAGTCATAGGCTGCTTCCAGGGAGAAGCAGCGTGTCCCAGGATTCCCTTTCAGCCTCTAATGGAAAAACCACCAGCACTGCGACAACACGCAGCAAAAGCCTCTGAGAAGTTGCCATCAACTCGTCACAAAAAAATAACAATAAAAAAAAGCCCTCAGTGGATTGACCAGCGTTCAAAAATACATCCAAAGGATGCTCTTGCACGTCAGCCTGCTCTGGCACGCTCCCTCTGCACAGGCTTCCAGATGGTCCATCATTTCAGCCCTTCCTTTATTTTAAGCGGACAGCCTGAGGCACAGCAGGACCGTATCACTGCTTTATTTGAGAGCAGGGAAAATGAAAGTTCTCCCAGCAAAAAAAGAAATTATTTTTCTAAAAATAATGACAAGACAAATAATTCTCAGATTTCCTTTTATTCTTATTATTATTCTTCCCCACACAAGGCCAACAGATTTCAGAGAGCCCAGCTCAGCAGAGATTTAAAGGAGCCTCTTGGTGGTTGATAGTCCCTGTATTGCATCACTGATTCACAGATTAATTTATTTTTCAAGCCTAAGTCATGCACTCCACACTGGACAACTTCAAGTGCAACACCTGATGAAAGCCTATACACTATAGGTCTATTTATTAGACAGTTTTCAAGGTTTTCCAAAAGGAACATGTTAAAATTATTTCACACCCTCTTTCAGTTAAAAAAAAAAAAAAGAAGAAAAAAAAAGAAGAAGAAGAAATTAATTTCTCAGGGTCTGCTGTGGATTCAGTTGAGTTCAGGAGGCAAACCTTAAATCCTGATAATTATGTTTAAATGTGATACTAAAGCTGGTTGGGGAAAACCCAGACTTGCATCTCTGGGAGCTTCAGGGCTGTGAATCTGCTTTTCCTACCACCATGTAGGGTGGTAATGAGGGGAAATGAGGGGAAAATCATCAAGAACAGCAAGCACATACAGTAGGAACCCAACTGCTTTCTACCATTTCTCTCTCTCTTTTTTTTTTTTTTCCCCCAAAAGCCTGCTTGTTGGGAAATCAGCAGAGGGGAGGGAAGGATCCCCTGATGATGCCACCGGGTCCTGGCTGTGACTGTGGTGAGGCTCCCTCCAAAAATGAGAGCCTTCAGCACACACCCAACAAGTCCTACACTCCCCAGATTAAAGAATCTGTTGGTTTAGGAACCCAGATTGAGGCCTGTTTGCATCTGACCCTCCCTTGTGCCTCCTGGCCCTCCAGTGAGAGCTCATCCTTGGGAGATGCCAAGGGGAGCAATCCGAGTCAACCAGAAACACAAAGCCATTCAAGCCTCCAAAAAAACCCCTGGATGGGAGTCAAACAATACAAGTTTTGAGAATTATTTTAGACTAAATTCTTCCTCAGGACATGATCTCCAAGGGTGAAAGCTCGGCCCCACCGAGGCCAAGAGCAAAACTCCTGCAGACCTCAGCAGGACCTGGCTCCCACCCAAAGCAAACTTTTCAAGTCTCAGTCAAGCTCTTCAGCTGCAGATGTTCATTTCTATTATTTCTGCAGCCTTTTTGTCTCACCAAAAGGATCCTTCTGCAGTGGCCATCCAAAAGCCGTTGACAAGACAGAAGAAATTTAATTTGCAGCTGAAAAAGAAGTCTATAAATTTCTTTTTTTGTTGGATTTTTTGTTGTTGTTGTTTTCCCCATTAAAATCAGTGTGTCTGTGACATGGCCTCCAAGCGTGGTGGTGTCAGTCTGGCTGGTGGAGGAGTCTGACAGCCCTCAAACCCTTTGGGGACTGGGATTATGCCCTGTTCTATTCCTGCACAGCCCCTCACCCTACAGGACCCCGCGGGAGCCTTCCAGGGACCATGGTAAAAGCAATTACGGACACAAGCATTTTGATTTCAGCCTTGTTGCCTCTCCCTGTGCCAGCATTGTTTGTCATTCCCAGCAGACCCAGGGCATTTTCTCCTCCCAGGGAAGAGCACTGTGACAATGATGTTGGAAGTGCTTTGACGTTTGGAGCCACGGTAACGAGTAAAACACGAAGCCTCCACTTTTACGATGAGTTCTGTGACTTCTGATGATTTGTGTTGAAGCTCCTGGAAAAACCAGAAGCTGCACCAGTCTCCATTCTTGCTGTCAGAAGGAAACATCCGTGTGGCCACAGGGGATGACTCAAAAACACGGCTCCAGGCGTGCCAAAAAGCTGGGAAACAAAGAGCAGCCCATGCTGGACTAGTTTTGTTCTTGGAGATCACCCTGGTCACCCTGTGGCTGGCAGGGATGAAGACCCATCTCACACCAGGCCCATGGCCTCACGAGCAGATGTGACCACGGACAGACACCTCCTTCACCCAAGAAAACAGCGCCAATCACCACAACCAACCTCTAGTCCCTCTGCTCTCGGTATAAAAATGCCGAGAGGTTTTGTCACAAGAGAAATACCCCACCCCAAATGCCACGGGTTCAACTCTTTACCAGAACCCCCAAATTCTCCCCACACACCGGCATCTATGGAATCGTTCTCAGCAACCAGAGACACAATAGGCTTTGGGAGGAAAGAAAACACACCAGGCCTCGTTTCCACCTTCGGCTCCTCTCCACAAGCTCTGGCATTTTTTGTGCAACGGGAGCGGGACCGCGCCCTCCTGGTTCCTATAGATGCCAAGTTGGTGACTTGCCACGTTATTGGAGCCCACAAACCTCGGGCTTCGTCCAAGGAAGGAAGTCAGGCTCCGGCAGAGGCAACTTGCATTGAACTTGCTCAAACACGCAGATTTCCAGAGCTCCCTGCTCCCACAGCCCAAAGGACATTGCAACACCACCCCGAGAGCCTGGCGTGCCAAAGAGGGAGCTGATGTCCAAGTTAGATCCAAGCCACCACAGGGAGATGGGAATCTCAGACCCTGGGAAATGCAGGGCTGCAAGAACCTGTAGGATTTCCTAAGATTTTCTCCCCGGAAGACACAGGGGAATCTTGAGATTTTGTGTCGTTTTCTTCACTCACATTTTTCAGGGAAAAGCTGGGACAGTTGGGATTCTTCAGCTGGGAGAGGAGAAGCTTTGGGGTGACCTCATTGTGGCTGTCTAGGGCCTGAATGAACTACAGGAAACATGGAGAGAGATTCTCTACAAGGGCCTGGAGTGCCAGGCCAAGGGGGAATGATTTCCCATTGCCAGAGGGCAGGGTGAGATGGTGGGCAGGCCCTGGCACAGGGTGCCCAGAGCAGCTGTGGCTGTCCTTGGATCCCTGGCAGTGACCAAGGCTGGGTTGGATGGGGCTGCCTGGGATAGTGGAAGGTGTCCCTGCAGGGGTGGCAGTGGATGGGTTTTGAGATCTCTCCCCACCCAAACCATTCTGGGATTTTCATGATTCTAAAAACTACAGAAACGACATCCAGCTGTTCCAAAACCCTTCTGGTCCTCCAGGAGAGATGTGAGCAAGAGGCAACAGGGCAAGCTTGAATACAGAGTTCTCATGGACATCAATAAGTTCCTGTAAGATGGTCTGGATGCACAAGCTCAATTCTTGGTTTTCACAACCATTTGGCACATTAAATAAAATCTTTGGTTGCATCCAAACACACATCAGGAAGTGTTCTGTTTGCTGGTCATCTTGGCTTCCCCAGCTTTAGAATCACAAAATATCCTGAGCTGGAAGGGACCCACAGGGATCACTGATCCAGCCCCTGTCCCTGCCCAGACACCCCAACAACCCCACCCTGGGCATCCCTGGCAGTGCTGTCCAAGCTCTCCTGGAGCTCTGGCAGCCTCAGGGCTGTGCCCATTCCCTGGGGAGCCTGGGCAGTGCCCAGCACCCTCGGGGGAAGAACCTTTCCCTGATCTCCACCCTAAACCCTCCTGGCACAGCTCCAGCCCTTCCCTGGCTGCTGTCAGTGGTTGCTGAGAACTGAAGAACTTCTGGGAATAATCTGCTGCAAGCTGCTTTGCCTGAGAGAGAGTTTCACTGGCAGGTGACTTCTGCAGCACCCTCGAAGAACCAGCCCTGAGAATCATGCAAGATTTCTCCTTCCTCCCTCTCTGCTCACCTCAGATCAACCCCGTGCAAGGAGTCTTTAGCTCTGCAGTCATCTGTGAGTCACTCATGGCACCTACACACATGCAGCCACCTGAAGCAAGCTCCAGCAGAGCCAGGCTTTGTGCTGCAGTGAGGACACCACGTTCCCTGGGCTGCGCCTCTCCCTCCCTTGGCAGCTGCTGCCGAGGCTGTTCCTGCTGCTGTGGACACCAGAGAGCACTGGGAAAAGAACCCACCCCAAACTTCCATTGAACAGAAAGGAAAGGAGGGAGGGGGGAAGGTAAAAATCAACCAGTGTAGCAAATAAATATAAATCACAGAACCACTGAGGCTGGAAAATCCCTCCCAGCCCATGGAGTCCCAGCTGTGCCCCATGCCCACCTTGTCCCCAGCCCAGAGCACTCAGTGCCACCTCCAGCCCTTCCTTGGACACCTCCAGCCATGGGCACTCCAAAGCTCCCTGGGCAGCCCCTGCCAAGGCCTGAGCACCCTTTCCATGCAGAAATTCCTGCTGCTGTCCAAGCTGAGCCTCCCCTGGCACAGCCTGGGCCCCTTTCCCCTTGTGCTGTCCCTGTTCCCTGGGAGCAGAGCCCGACCCCCCCTGGCTGTCCCCTCCTGGCAGGGAGTTGTGCAGAGCCACAAGGTCCCCCCTGAGCCTCCTTTGCTCCAGGCTGAGCCCCTTTCCCAGCTCCCTCAGGTGCTCCTCATCACACCTCTACTCCAGACTCTCCAGCTTCAGCATGGTTAGATGGGATACTGGGCAGGAATTGTTCCCTGGCAGGGTGGGCAGGCCCTGGCACAGGGTGCCCAGAGCAGCTGTGGCTGCCCCTGGATCCCTGGCAGTGTCCAAGGCCAGGCTGGGTGGGCCTTGGAGCAGCCTGGGATAGTGGAAGGTGTCCCTGCCCATGGCAGGGGGTGGGACTGGATGAGCTTTAAGTTCCCTTCCAACCCAAACCATCCTGGGATTCCCTGGTTCCGTGCTAGCTCAGCTCAGAAGCAGGGAATGTGTGTCCTCTATTAAACCCCAGATCCCCTGACAGATGTTTGTTCAGGACCACAAAATGAGCTTGAGAAATTACAACAAGAGAGATATGCAAGAAAATATCAGCCAGAGTTGGGATTTCTCTGGAGAGAACAGCCATTTTCTCTTTCCCCAGGAA
>VWYO01025559.1:462258-508154 GCA_013400275.1 Rhadina sibilatrix | reverse complement strand
CCCTCTCACGGTGGTCGATGGATGAAGTCTCTCCTCTTCCTCGCAGCATGTCCCTGGGAACCTTCCATTGTGGTCACCACGGTTTCACCATATCTCTCATTTTCTCTCTTTCTTCATGTCTTATGATACGAAGTTACATTATATTATCCTGCACCAAGGCCAGGCTCTCTCTAACTTTTCTGTTTCTGCAGTTTCTGCAACTTACAGTTATTGCTTAATATCTTCTATATATTTACAATTTCTGCAGTTTGCTTAATAGCCCCTACATATTTATAATATTAACTATAACATTTAACACAAATTACCTAAATCATTAATTTCAGTTATAACACTACAGTAGTCTGCAGCTGCTAAATTACATCTCTTAAGGTTTTTTCGGCCAAAGTTCCTATGCAGAGGAGTTCTGCTGTCCTTAGCAGAGCCCACGAAAGGATGTAGTTCAGGGTTTTCTTTCTGTGTTGAAGCCAAGCAGAGTTGGCAGATAGCTCTGACTTGCAATTTTAAAGTTGCCCTATATTGCTGAGTGCACTGAACACAGGAGAATCTCAACAAGAGACCTAAAACACCAACCCTCTCTTCTGTTTCATTGTGTGTTTCATATTTATTGGAGGACTACTGGGATTTCCTCCAGCCCTAAGAGACTCCTGGCAGAGCTGACCTTAACAGAGAAATGGACCTGCTTTTGAAAGGGCTCTGTGTGTGGGGGTTCAACAGCAATTTCAGAATTTTCATATGCATTCTGAACTGCAATATAAAGATTGCTGATGACTTTTCTTGCTGCTTTCTCTGGGGAGATTGGTGTAGATGCACTATTCTGGTTTTGCTGAGTTCTTTATAAGTCTGCAAGGTGGGAGACTCACTGTTTGATTGCCTCTTCTCAGAGTTTACCGATGCTGGGTTTTATAAACTGTTACAGATGATATTAATGATTTAGGTATTTAGTGTTAAATGTTATGGTTAATTGATACATAGAAGATATTAAGCAATAACTGTAAGTTGCAGAAACTGCAGAAACAAAGAAGTCACAGACAGCCTGGCCTTAGTTCAGGATACTCTGTATCATAAGACATGGAGAAAGGAAGAAACAAGAGATATGGTGAAACCATGGTGGAAGGTTCCCAGGGATGTGCTGCGAAGAAGAGGAGAGGCTTCATCCATTGACCAACGTGAGAGAGCAGAAGACCCCAGATTCCTGGAACCGGAAGACTCAACTATGACCAAATATGGGAAAAGATGGACTGGGGAGGGACCAAGGGGGTGTGTGTAAAATGTTATAAAAATGGGTAATTGTGGGAAAAACTTTGAAAGCTGTGTGTGGAGCACGAGTCGAGACTTGTGCTCTCCAGCTTTCCCAGCGCGCTGTTTGCTTCGGCTTCTCACTTTTAATAAAGTTTATCTAATTGGCAGTCAATTATTGGATCAATTATATTTAACAAAACAATACAAAGAAAATCTTCCACCTTGCTCTCCCTTCCTCACTAGATTTCACACTGTTTCACACTGTATCCCTCTGGGAGATGGTTCACCCCAAGAGAACCCCCTAATGCCTATAACCATGTAGTTTGACCCTACCTTCCCCCTATTTCTGGCCAATTGGCTCAGTGCCAGCTTATTGGTCCTGGACAGAGAACCTAGATAAACCCATGCTCTTCCTTGGTTGGCCTGTTTTGGCCTCCGGAACCCTTCAAGAATAAAGCTTTGGAATAATCCGAGGTAAGGAGTCTCTTTTGGATCTCTTCTCCCTATCCTGATGTCTCCCTCACCCAAAGTCCCCCAGAAACTGAGCTAGTAACCCAAAAGGGGGTCTGAGGGAGGGAAAACATCATCACACCCAGTTTCATTAGGTTGTTTCACCAACTGAATTGCAATTTGCCCCACTCCAAAAAAGTAAAATAATGCTGTTTGTTTCCAGACTTTCCAATGATGCTGTCTGTCACTTCCAGGGAGGTTTGTGTATTCAGCACATTCAAGGGCAGACAGTAGTCAAACTCATCTTCTTCCTGTGCTTTTGGCCCTGTCTCTTACTGAACAGAGACATGCCTACCCTAGAATATGCCTACACAAAACTTGAGTATTCTATGTATGCAGATTGAATGCGTAAAAACAACATTCATGGGAGGATTGTCTCTCCTGCTTTGTGCCAGGTTTTCCATACGAAGGTCCTGGAGTGAGTGTTTCAACATTTGTTGCTACTGTACTAAGCTCAATTTGTACTTAGATTTTGTGTGCTCCACATTGTGGGGCACCAGCCTGGAAAGCTGACTGCTGGAATTTGGGTGAAACAAAATAATCAGTTAAATTGACAAAGCTGGTCATCTGTTACGGAGAGGCAGCACTATTTTCAAAGCAGTTGTCCAGCAATAAGGAAATGCTTGACATTGCCTCTGTCCTGAGGTTGTCATACTGATGAAGCTGCCAGTGACTTCTGTGACTGTCCCCTGTCTGCATATGGCTCTGTAAGGGGTTAATGCTGCTGTACTGTAAGAGCTTGGGGCTGTGATGGTGTTCAGTGTTGTAGGAAATGCAGCCCTCTCAGAAAGTTTGGGAATACCTTGGCAGTAACTACCGGTTTACACTTGTCTGGGTTTTGCATCCGAACACACACTCATTTAGAGCTCTGTTTGCTCCTATGTTTAATATGTTTTTTTTGGCTGGCAGAATGTAGTTTATTATTTCAACATTACTGAGGGGGGATGCCTTGGGCTGTTCACATGAATTACGAGTCAATCTGATTTCAAAATATTTTGAAAAACTGACCAAGTGTGCAAGTTTTGACTGTCCTTCACACACCTGTCCCTTGCCCATTTTGCAGCAATATGTCTTGGTATCCACAGCTGCATTGCAGGGGTTACTCAGAGAGCTCAGGGAGATTAATGCTTTTAGGCCTTTTTCTGCAGCCTATTAGGCACACGCTCTCTGTCTTCAGTGTCAAATGTGACTGTCTTTCTGTCTATCTTTGTTTTTCCTGAAAAGACATTTCTGTGGGCACTGCAAGGAAAATTACTGTCCCTGCTGATGTTTAAAACCTGTCTGATCACATCACAAAGCTGTAATCAAGCACAGTATGTCATTCACACTTGTAATGTGTCTTTTTCTTTGGAAATGACACTTCAAGAAAGGTCTAATGACAAAGGGAAGTTCATGGCTATAATTACTCTGCTGCATCACAAGTTTTCTTTTCTCTTCTCCCCTGGGCAAAGGCAGACTTACTTTATGGTTGATGGTTAAGATTCAGAAGGGTACAAGCAAATTTTTCTTCTAAGCATGGAGGTCTATGTTTTTTGGTTTGGCAAACCTGTTCTATGGAGAGTGCAATGAATGTTTAAACTTCCTTCTCTTTAATCTCTGAACAGAAACATATAGCTGATGCTACAAAATGATTTTCATTCTAGTCCAGCTCTTTCATTGCCTGTTAATATTTGTTCAGTTATAATAATGTTCAGTTCCCACCATGAAACAGTCTCTCACCTTCAGTAGATTCCTGGGCAACATGATTGCTTAAGAAGTGTTGAAATTAGTTGAAAAAAACAATTGTCCAGGATTTCCCTGGAGTGCCTCCCTCCATTTTTGGTTTAGCTCATTTTAAGAAAGAGAAATCATCAAAGCACTCTGTGTGATAAATTAAGGTTATTAGTAGGTGTGTACTGATGTCAGGTACATATGGAAAATAGTTAACTAAAAGGAAACATTTTAAAATAAACACCTTATTGACATTGCCTCCTCTTACGCAGATGATTTTTTTCCCCATCTTTAAGGCTATTATATGCTTTTGCACATCCATGTGAATCAGTGCAGCATTATGTCCTGTTACATCTTGGGAAATGTGAAATTCCCCTTTGAAATCTAATTCCTCCATCATAGCTACTGGCTATGATTGCTTTCCACTGTATATCATGTTCGGCAACTTTATTCCCAAGTTATTGCTCTGTAATCTGATTTTAATCTAACTCTCCCAACAAAGAGGGATTAAAAAAAAATATATGTAGGAGCTACTAAAACTAATTAGAACCCAAATTTATTAAATTTCAGCACTGATCATTCTCATTTTTTATCATTTTTGTTAATTTGCTAAGGAGAGTATCACTTACATAAGAGAGAACGAGAAAAAAATCACTTTATATAAAAAATGAGTGTGTAGGGAAAAAAAAAAAATCCTCGGGGTTGAGAATAGTGTGGGAGCATCAATTCTTTCTTCTGTGCTCTGTTGCCAGTTTGGAATTTTGTCTTTGTGCTTTTCTAGAGGAATAGTGTCTTTTATTCAAAAAGTTCACTTTGTTCTGCCTGCCACTGATTTGAAGCTCTCAGAAATATAAAGACTGAGGCTTATCCAGCTCTTTTATTCCTTCCAGAGGTGATAGTATCCATTGCTGAAATCCAGCATGCTCCATATTGTGTCTGATCTCACTCGCCAGGAGTCCACTGTACCTCCCTGCTATTGTGCTTCCCCAAAACCTTGGAGGAGGGGGGGGGTTGTGCTGAGTCTCTCTGATGGGACATATTTCCCTTCACTATGGTATTTTTAGACTCACTGCTTCAAAAATGTGCTCACCTACCAATGTCTGATGGGTTTAAATGGGAAGTTTGGTCTCCCAGTGATAGACACTGGGTCTCCCTGACCTGAGAGCTACCCAAACTGCAATTCCCATAAACAAAACCAGGTTCCAAGTCAAAATCTAAGAGTGAGCTCATCCTGGTTAGTGCACTTATGTTGAAAGGAACATTTCATCAGTCTAAATGTACCTTCCTGACTCAATACTCTGATATTCTGTACACCCATTATAATTTTTCCCTTCTCTTTCCCACTCCAAATTTAATTTGCTGTTACCTCCTGTAGTGGTTGACAATTCTGTATCTCTTAAAAGAGCTTTGATGGTTATGTACTAAAGTATTTTGCAAATTAAGGACCTAAAACGCTTTTGTATGTAGGAGTCATATTTAAAAAACAAGATATTAAAGTAACTTGCAACTGATGACATATCACCATAATTGCTGGGATAGATTCTGCAAAACTAGGCAAGAATTGGCCCTTGAAATAATCATATGTTTTTCACTTAATTACAGTAATACTTTCAGGATCCAAGGGCAATTCTTTTTAGCAGTGAAATATTTATTAACCCTCAGCTTCAGGTGAACATGTACATTTTTGATGACATTCTCTTTTTATTGGCAGAAGTCCCAGCAAAATGCTCCATTCTGAGCTGTGTGAAGAATGGGAGCTATGAATTAATGTTATTTCTTTCTGAATTTGATTGAAAACATACTTTTGAAAAATACCTACACAGGAAATGAGGTCTTTTTTTCTGTTTCTAATGACAGTGAAGCTTTTATAATCATCTTTGTTTGTTTTGAACTGCTTTTACAATACCAATGATAAGATACTACAAAAAATGTTTCAAATATAAAATAGTACTGAAATGAAACATACAAATGTTAAACCACTGGAGGATATTTTGCAGGCCTAAGTCCTATATTTGCAGGATACTGAGTGTTCATTTATCTCCATATCATGATATTTAAAAAATAAATTCTTTTGAAAAGTCTCTGACAAATGGCTGCTTAGCGTCCCAAACCAGAAGCATATGTTTCTTTTGTTCATTTTGAAATCTGGGTTTTAGCTGGGAAAACATCCAGTGGGATGCATTAGGCTTTCACACATCAGGTAGCTCATTTTAAATCTGACCCTAAATGTAGGTGTTGAGTGCTTAAAATTATGGCTCTGAGCGAAGCTTCTCTCAAGATGTAGTTTCACTTGCTCTACTGTTGCTTCATGGAGTAACATCAGCTCCATTCTTGGAAAATTTTCACTAAATTTTCCTTCTTAGAAGTGAAATTTTATAAAATTCTCCAGAGTTTTGCATCTTTAAATTTTCTTTTACACTTTATAACAATAACCTGCTTAACTTCTGAAAATCTCTCTCTCTAGTAATACTTCATTCATAATATTGAGATAAAATAGTTTTCAAGAATAATCAACAAAAGTTAGGAATTTTAATTATATTTCTGCACTATCTTCTTCCCTCTGGAGTTTTCTCAGACATGTTTCTCCACTCAGCACTTTGCTGACACAAGGATTTTTGTAGTGATTTAGCAACAGTTGTGCCTCTCTCTGAATTAAGCCAATGAGCTCAGGTTTTCAAGATAATAAATACTACAAAAACCTTTGCAAGGCAAAAATACTACATAGGAATTGAAGTCCAGAGATGGTCACTGAATGCTAACAAAGGTTTTTTTCCCCTTCAAAAAAATCTGAATCAGAACTAATAATTTATAAGTAAATAGATAATTTCTATTGTACTAAGCAAGTATGATCTCTTTAAAACAAAGACAAATATTGGGTCCCTGTGGGGCAGGTTATATTAGAGATCTAAGTTCCCCTCCAACCCAAACCATTGCTCTGTGATTAGTTTTCTGTGAAAACCCAGCAACTCAAATCCTGTCATTTAAAGGTAGTAAAACATACTCATTGAGAGGACAAAACAGCCTTTAGCCCTTAATCTAGACATAGCCTAATAATTCGCTTGCCTTGGTCTCTGGAGAAGCGTGTCCTGATTTTTGGAGATGTGAGCTGGCATCAGCTTTTCAGAGGCTGCCATTGCGCCTGTTGCTTTAATAAATTCCCATTGAATTAGAAAGAAGATGTTGCTGTAGTGTATCTGCCAAGAGATAAAATGTCCTGGCAGGACTTCCTGCCTGCCTGCTAACTCCGTATGGAAATGTGTTTTGTGTTAAAAATCTGTGTTTGGTCATAGTTTAGGGGCAGCACTGAAAGCCTGATTCAGTCAGGAGGAGACACAGTTCACCATGAGGGGATTTTCATAAACATATTGCTCCAGGCTACACAAGCATCTTGTCTCTCCTCCTATGGCCCCTCAGTCCCTCTCTCATCAGCGATTAAAATATTCGGGCCAACAGCCTCATGGGTCTGGGCATCTTCAAAGCAATGAATCTCAGCACAGAAGGGGTAAAAGGATAAATGTTCCCATGGTAATGCCTTTGCAGTGCATGGTGCAGAAGCAAAATTGATCTTATTGTTACTGTCACATCAAGTGCTGTCAAGCCACATTCCATCTTCTGTACAGTTTCTGAAAAAGTTAATTAACCCAAATGGAAACTTTTTTCATGTGGACAAGGCTAATGAAAAGGTTGCTATTTATGGCCTCATTTATGAACCGTTTCATCATGGACATGGCTTTTGACTGCCCTTTAATATCTAGAGGCCTTTTCAAGAATTCCTTGAAAGAAAACAAAACAAAAAAGTGTTTAATCACTTCTATCCTTTCTTTTTTATAAAATAAAATGCCATTCCATCATAGAATCTGCACAGGGACTGCACTGGAGATCTTCAGCCTAAATCAGTATTTAGAGTGAAGGCGTTTCATTTGGCAATTTAGATAATGTGAAAAAAAAATTAAGTGGAAAAGAATTTGTGACTAGTATAAGAGTTTTAGCTTGATTTATATTTACATGGGAAATAATGTTTATGGATAGCCCAGGAGGGTATTTTCTGTCCCAGTGCCTTTTCTTTGCTACTAAGCTAGTATTGGATGCTTATGACATTAATATAGGGACTAGGAAGTGCAGAGTCACATGTTTTTCTACTTTATATTCTCAATCTGAAGTGCAGAAAGTTATATATGAATTTTAATAGCCCTTGATGGACTTCCTGATTTGGTTTTAAGGTAATATATTTTCATTTTCACATTTTCTAATTTATCCCTTTATAATTCCAACATCTTCTGACACTGAATCTCAAAATATAATTCTGTCTTTTCTGAATAAAAATCAAACTAAAACATTGGCACAAAAGCAAGTGTTTATAGAATAGTATGAATATATTTAAGGTTAGAAACTAGAAGAAGAGTCCCAGTAGTTCCTGTCAGATGTTTAGGGGCAGCCTGAAAAAGGAACATGAGAAGCGTGTCAGAACAATTATAAAGTAAATTTTCAGATGACTGAACTTTATCACCCAGATATTTTCCTACAATAAGTTCTTTTTTCCCCTCTAACTTTTAAACCAGTGATGGTACATCTTTCTTTGTACAAACCATGAGAAATTAGGGAGCACAGCTCTTATCAAAATTAATTACAGAAGTTACAAAGTCAAGGGACTGTTAAGAAAAAGGCTCTTGAATAGCATTTGTAACTTAAAAAAGAAGGACTGATCCGCTGTTGCCATTAAGAGTCTTATATTTTGGAATGCACTATGAATCCTGCAAGCTAAATGTAGGAAACATCATTTTGGCACCCTGGAAAATTGCCAGTGGAGTTTTAATGTGTCCTCTTCAGTCTTGGTTATGGACACAAGAAGAGAGTCATGAAATACCTGAGGGCATTTTTATTTTCTGCCTCATCAGGATGACTCCTCTGCTGTATTTAGCCTTTCAGTTGCCTAGTTTGTAAACACTTCCCACAAACTCTAATTAATTGGCAGGCAAATCTACACCCTGGCTGGAAATAATTGCAGATTACTCTTAATTGTAAGAGCAGCTTTGGGTGGATTGTTTAAGACACATATGCAGATAAGAGGCAAATAAAGGCAATAATTAACCTGTGAATGTAAACAGTGCCTTGGTCTGGAAGGTGTGTGCAGAATTCATTTGCTTGTCCAAATCTCCATTCACTCCTACTTTTAGGCTGGAATACAGCTCCAAGGCCTGCGCAAAGGATCCATGCAAAGGCTCTGAGGAGGGGGAGAATATTGTCAGAGTTTTCATTAATAATGAGGTAATCACAAACTCGAGGCATTCCTCACCTGACTGCCATCCAGCCCAATTCCACCCCTCCCAGCCACACACTGTCTCCTCTTATTGCCAGCTGGAATAAATCAAAAGCTGCAATGAGTCAGCAGAGCTCGGTGAACGTTTCTTTGTAGGATTGCAGCAACTGCTGAGCAGCCTGAGCTTGCGAAAAGCACCCGGCCTCTCGTCAGGGAGATGGATTATTATGCAGATATAATGAGATTCTGATTTAAACTGGTATAAATCAAGTCAGAATCAGCCCCTGTAAAGCTGACTAGTTGAATTGTTGAATTCATATCTAGTTCTTTATGTGCTTTCTTGCAGCATTGCCCTGAGGTAGGTATGCATTGTCCATTCAGACTGTTTGTTTATTGGTTTATGGAATGGCCTATGTCCTCAAAAATTTGTTTTGATTAAAATTACTGCATAACTTCCTTCTATTTCAAGCTCTGAGTAGGGCCAGAAATTATTCATGCTGCACATTAAATTTACTATTTCTGCAAATGTGACCATGTATGCTGTAGTAATTTCCATGTTTTTCCAAGTTTGATTCCTCCAGAAATTACTTACAGAAATGATGGAAACTATATCAAAGTAATCAGTCATAAATATTTAAATGACACCTACTTGAAGAGCATCGTGCTGTCAAATACCTTTAAGGATGTTTCTGTGCAGCATCAGCAAAAATGAATAGTGTGTGTGATATTCCAGTCCTTGTGTGTGATATTTGGCTGAGATAAATTGGTAGATTTGCCTGAGTTCTTTCTATGAAACTACTTATGTTTTCTGGAGAGTGTGGAGTCCATACATTATGCTTGTGTTTCAGTAAAAACATGTGTTGATTTTTATGACTTACCTGTTGAGAATATATATCAGAATCAGAATTATGGAAAAAGTCATGGGTTATAAGAGTCTATTACACTTTGGGTAAATTTTCAAAGCCTATTCTATTAAATTTATTTAAGCTTTTTCTGTGAGCTAGTGCGTACTTTATAGGAAGAACTTTTCAAGAATTGCAGTTTTTATATTCTGGTTTAAGAGAAAGAATGAAGATAATTTTTTATGTAGTTTATTGGACAAAAAGTGTGCATTCCAACAGGAAATGAAACCACACACAAAAATAAGAAATAGGGAACCATGCTGGCGGATTATATTTTGTGACTTTATAAATTCCACAAAAAGAATTACCTTTGAAGAGTTTCGGAAGTAACTTTCTTTCCACTATCAACACTGAAACTAGTTCTTGTTTAAAAGAAGGAAAGATGAAAATATTTTAGCTTTCCTTTCTTTGGTTACAAGAAAGTTTAAAAAGAGACCAGAATCATCTATAGCCTTCTAACTGTGATTAGTGTGTTTATTATAGTGTATATATTAGTCACTAAATTAGTAATTAAATTTGAAAATGTGGCTATGGACTCTTAATCGCAAAGTGAATTTTAAAATTTGTATTCAGTTTCAGGCTGCTGTAATTAGATTATAAAAAACCATGAGTCCTTGCATTAAACACTGGGATTGTCTTTAACAAAGTGCCTAGTAAAAGCTGTTTCATTAGCAAATTTAATGACAAAACATCTGAAAATTTATTGTGGTGTATAGATGGACAATATCAAGACTGAAAAGAAAAATCACCTGAATTACTTGCTGGACTAAATGTAATAATTAGCTATTTATTAACTGGCTTTTAGTGTCTGCTCTGATAAAAAAGCTCAATTCTAATCACATTTATGGATTTTTTTTTCAGTTATAGTATAATTTTACCACAGCTGTTAATTTGGGTGAATCCAGTAAAATATATTTTACCCAAACACATTTTCTGTCTGAGTTGGCTGTGAAACACTGGTATCGTTTTGAGTATTTGAGACCTGAGATACAAAATCCAGGCTAAATTGTGTGAATCAAATTATTTCAGTTCTCTGATCTTTTTGCCACATCTCTTTAAATGCAGTAGCGTATAAATACACTTAATTATAAACATTCAGTACCCAAAATGTACATAGTGCTCAGTGGAGCTTAAAACTAAGGTGTTGTTGTCTAAATAAAGTCACATGAGAGGTGCAAGGCCAGAACAGGCTTGCTTTGAATTGTGCAAAAGCTACAATGCTCACCTAGTAATTTATTGTCTGTTTGGTAACCTTTCATGACTGGAGTCTTTTTTCATCTCCTTATTTCCCAGTTTCTGGAGGAAGGACACCTGCCCTGTAATGATCTGTATGTGTCAAACATGATACCTGTTCTGAGTGCTTTATTTGAGGTATTCCCTTCCCTTTATTTCACATGAAAGTGCCATGGCTTGTGTGGTTTATGTGTTATGCTCGCTGGTGGACTGCTTTTCCAACACAGGGTAATTATTATGCTGCAAGATCCACTGGAGACAGTTCATCCAAGGGTCTTGTTTATCTCTTGGTAGATTGGCTTTCTAAATGTAGGAATAGCATGTAGCTATGTGTCTTGCTCTGGGTTAAAAACGTATTCAGTAACCAGCAATGTTCATGAGTTAAAACCTTCCTGCAAGTTTGCCAGGCTGGCAGTGCTCGGGATTGGTGTGCAAATTAGGGTGCTTGGGCATCCCATTTACAGTTCTGCTCCTCACTGGCACTAGGGATCTGAGAATGTTCCTTACTGCCAATTTTCCATTTTATCTTTCCTTTCCTTTCATTTTTCTCATTATTTTCCTGTCCAGGTAGGAAATTGCTGTGTATAACATTCAGGCAGTATCATTTCAGCTGGTTTTGGTCGTGTCTCCTCTGGCCTAATTTCCTCTCGCATGGAAGGCACAAATAATCATCTCAACTCCCTGGTGCACATGTTTTAACATTCAGAAATAGGCAGATTCTTTTACAGTGGTGGTGTGTTGGTGTTTTTTTTTTTTTTTTTTGGTCTTAGTTTTAGGATGCATAGTGCATTCTATCAGGTTCGCTTTGAGAATTGTTCCAAAACAAGGTAACATGGGAGTCCTGGCTGCAGGACCAGGACTCAATAAAATTTTGGGTTCTAAACCTCCTTGTCAGCAGGAAATGAAAAGCACCTTAGCTTGCTCAGGCCATTTGTGTCAATGATAAATGAATCAATCAATTGGCAGCAAAGCTGGCACAAGTCCTGTCCCAGTATGAAGTGGTCTTATCTTAATTTAAAAAAATATTTTTAAAAAATGGCCAGCCTCATTCCTACTGTTCAGGTATAAAACATATCAGGCTTAGCTCTGAGAAGTTTGGAATAGAGACACAATTTTTTTCTTCTCTTTCGTTTTCCTTTTCGTATTTTACTGAGGGTTCTTTATCTTTTATAAATGACAATAAAGCAATACTGCCTCTCACAATATTATAAACTATTTCAAAATTCATGGGTTTGCTTATGCTGTTAGGAGAGGAGGATTTTGTCTCATGATCTAACTTCAAAATCCTTTTTTCCCTCTGAGGTGGTACCAGCACTGTTGGTATTTTCAGTATGCACAGTTACAGGAAAAAGCTACCATATCTTCGTAGCTTCAGAGATTCAGATAAGCAAGTCTTTCGTGCATTGCCCAACACACCATGGTCTGCACTCCACAGATGTCAGTCTTGCTGTACTTCCCATTTCAAAGTCAGCAGCAAAACTGGTGGCCTGAAAATTGCAGGCAGGGTGAAAATGCTTCTCTAGAAATAGAGTTCCTGGTCAGAGTCCATGTAAAATAAAAACCAGAAAATATATGGGCATAATTCAGAGGATCACATGGCTTTTGAGGAGTAACTTACTGTATGTGTTTCATTTACTGTTCATGTTTTTTTCCCCTCTGAGCAGAGTTGCAAATAGCTTTTTTTCTTAGACTTCTTTGCAATTTAAAAATTGGGCTGATAAATTTTCTTTCATTTTAAAAAAAGAGTCATTTGGGAAGATTGGTTGACGTGAAGGGAATGAAATTTATGGTTCATATTCAAGTATTCAGGAAAGCTGAAGTTCATAAACACAGGGGTCAGTCTATTTGTGCTCTTTGATGTTCCTGTGATGCCTGAATCTGCCTGGTCAAATCAGGCTGTTCCTGGATCAGGTGAGCAGATGTTTAGTTACAGCTATTTACCTTTATGCCAGCTTGCATAAAGATCTTGGATAATGGTCAATGGAGAAAAAAAAAGTGGCTTAAGCAATTAATTATAATTTAGTTTATAAGCATACGGCACTGAAGTTTATACTTTCATTTAGTGCTGGTGAAGTACAGCATGGTCATTTTTTTTAAGGGTAATACTGATTTATATCTCTTTGGAAATGCTCTGACCTTGGTTTCCCAAGGACAATGCTGCAGATCTAAGGAGAAATATTTTTTTCCCCCGTTTCCATTTTGAATTACTCATTACCATGTAGAATGCAGATTTAATCTTTAAAACCAAGGGATTCAGGCATAGGCACGTGTATAATGTTCCACTTCTGACGATTGGATGATGTGTCTCCTGATGGATACTCTGCAGACAGCATGATAAGATTTCTGCTCTACTACTTCCAGTGGCCCCTGGTGATTTTTTTTGAGGGGAGGGTGTGTGTGTATCTGTTAGTTTAAAAACAAGTGATGGTTTGGCATCTTTTAAATAAGATGCTATTCAGATTTTTATTCAATGTCCACACAAAACAGAAAGAATTTTTCGGTTACACCTCTAAATAGCTGCAGGTGAGATTTGAATAAGATTATTTCACATAAAATTCATGTAAAATCCTGTCCTGGCTGGGCTTAATAACAAAATTGCTCCGTTCAGCAGGGCCAGGCTTTAAGTACAAATTCATGTCATATTTCCATTCTTCACCTATCTCTTCCATCTCCTCCCTCTTCAAAACCTTAACATTAAATTTTTGATAAAATGTTGAGATATTAAAAATTGGATAAATATGTGTTGAATACAAATTTTTTTAGGTTGCCCTGGAAGATAACAGAACTATGTCACTTGTAGCAAATGAACTCTAAATCCCTTGTTTGATAAGATGCATAAATAGTAAAAAGTTTTGATAGCTGGCGTGCTTGATCTGTGGAATACCACTGAGCACTCAGACTTGTGTAACTCCAAAATGAATTATCTGTGTCTCTGTTGTGTAATTATTGGCTTGGTGCATGCTGGCTAACAAATCCAAGTTTTGTGGACAACACTAATAAGAGCCTAGCATGAAAGCACTCCAAAGGAGCTTTTGTTGGTCAAGAACCTTTGTTTCTTTTCGGCAATTGACAAATGTATAGCTGATAGCAAAGTTCAGGACAGAGGCTGTCAGTGGATTTCTCTACGTGGTGGTAATTTAATTCAGTTTATGTTCATGTTAGCTTGAATCTCCAAATGTATCTTCCCACACAATTGTCCTGGGATTCAGCAGTATTTTCAGCACAGAAATTTCCTGGGAAATTTCTCCACTCAACTCCTCATGAAATAATTGAAGGACAAAACCATTTGAAATTATATATATGACTACCAGTTTACCATTCAGTATCTGATTGGTGTTTATGAGCATAAATAATGTGTTTTATGTCAATCAATAGTCTCCCAGTCCTATTCTTAATGCCTTTTATTGTGTGTGTGTTTTGAGAGTCTTCCATCTCTATAAGGTTTTTTGTTTGTCATTTTTGTAATTTCAGATTTTTGCCTCCTCCTCCTTGAGCTTTACATAAAAGGAGAAAAGAATAGTACAAAGATTGCAGCTGGGCAGCAATTTTGAAGTGTCCCTTTTTTCCAAGCATACCAGAGCCATCCATTTAATTGTCTGCTATTGATTTTCCTTCTCATCCAAATGCACTATATGAAGATTTTCATCACAATCCTCTATTTTAAATTGCTGATTTTAGAAAACTGCTTTGCTTTCTAATCTTTCTGTGTTAATCTATGTGGAAAGTAATTTTGACATCAGCCTTTTCTTTCTGTTTCACTCTTTTTTGCTAACTATGTAAGATTAGAACAGTGTTTCATCTCTAGCTGAACTACTTCAATATTTTTTAGAACTAAGAAGTGTTAGTTTTCCTCACCAAATGACATGGTTAAAAACAAGCATGCAAGACTGGATGGAGGCTTCTGGGAATGAGTTATGGATGTGACTTTTTCATTTTACTTGGCATCCACTGTAGATAACCACTGTGATTAAGTTTTATGCACTAGTGATATTGCTGACTTGAATTATGAGGGGATATGATAAACTAGAACTTGAGCTGTGGACATCAGGAAAAATACAATGTAGAAGATGTACAAAGGTTCTGCAACCAACAGGAACTGGGAGAGCAGATGGAATTTAAAAACTGTGGCAGAGGAGAGAAAACAAAACTTTCTGTCTGGAGTCTTCTTAAAATTAATGCAAGGCAGTTGGGTGCCTAAATTACACATTTAGGGTAATTTGTTTGCTCTGGTTTTTTATTTTTTGTTTGTTTTTTTTGTGTTTGTTTGTTTGTCAGTTTTTAACAAAGTACTGAGGATGGGAACAAGAAATAAAGTGACAGGGGAGGGAGGCTGCAAGAATTACCTTGTGATAATTACCTATGTGTGGCTGTTTTAAAGTGATGACCAAAATTCATTTGTTTTGTCAGGCTTTAGATGAAAAGCTTGTAGCAGCTTATATCTGGATATGTAATTAATCTTCTGTTTTATCTTTTAAACTGGGAGAAATTAGGTCAGATTCTGAAGTGCTATGTGACCTATGGGTTTGCAAGAAATGTTTTATAATCTTTAGTTATGAATATGGTATAGGTTTTTTTATATTGTAAGTTTAGTGTAGCTTAAACACNACCACAGCCATGACAGTGTGAGCCAAACTGCCTGTGAGCCAAGACCCCACCAACAAGTATCGTAGTAGCATATCAGAGCTACTGGGAGCCCAAGCTGGGCCAGAACCAGATACGCAACGCGACAGTGACCCCTGTTCCCTCTCCCCTAAAACCCAACCAATCAAACCCTCCCTCAATCAGACTCTTTTTCTTCACCTCCATCCAAACACTTTTCCCCCTGACTTTTCCTTTTGAGTATGAGGACCCTGCAAGCAGCACAGGGGTTTTACTTTCAGAGTTCTCTCTCCTCAGACACTAAAGGGGGTTCCAAGGTCCCATTAAAGTGTCACCTGAGTAGCAAGAAGAACTGGGCCTGTTTTCTGTCTAAAATAAACCACCAGGTATAAGAGTTAATAAGCTGTGCAGTGATAAGTAATGGTTGCCAAAAGGATGGTGTTATAATGCTAGCACTAGAGTTCAGTGTTTTGAAAGGTTTGAAAATGCAGAAAACCATGTATTCAAAATGTACTATGAGTGAAACCAAACCTTTTCCTGGCATAATGATAGCTGTGTGGGAACCTCTGTACATCATCAATGAGCTGTGGGAAGCCTGCACTGTGAGCCACATCAGAAATTACTTGGAAAATGGATGAAAAGGTGTGTTTTTTTGTTCAATCTGCACTGTGTATACAATCCTAGTAACTAACAAACCCACCATGACTAAAACAAACTTCTAAAGAGACATAATGGGCCATTTAATTCCTCATAGAAAGCAAAACTTTGGGGATTTTTAGATCCTGTCTAAGGGAACATTTGGTACAGTGCATGATTTGTATTAACTTGTTACCATCTCAGTCTTTATGAGTCATGCTATTCATCCCCCATGACTAAGAAGCATATTTTTGAGAATCTTCTTCTTTAATTTATAAATTCAGTATATAAATATTTATATGCTGAAGAGAAAGTTAAAAAGTAGATACTGATGCCTAAAATCTCCATTGTGAGGAAAGATACCTGAGTTTGAAAATTCTTTTATGAAACAAGATAAAATTATCAGCTAGGTAAGAGAAACAAAAGGCAAAAACTTATATATTGTTCCCTGGGTAAAATCTTTAAATGGAACTGGATACTTTTTGATAGACATATGTGCTGATACATCTGTGAATTATTTTGACTCAACATGGAAACTACTTGTTATAAATTTAAAGAGCCAATTCCATCAAAAACGATTTATTTGTCTACAAGAATTCTGGACAAAGAAAATCGACAAAACCGACGAGACAAGGAAACTGTGCCTGCACTGGGTGAAACCATGATCGTAACCTCTACCACGTTTCCTCTACCCTGGTTTCACACCGACCTGAGCCCAAGCCAGCTGTTTTATACTTTTTCTGGCAGGGCTTACTGTCCCTCGGGGTCTTGTTGATGAAATTTCTAAAGCAAGGTCCAGCTTCTGAATGGGTTTCCTGGGTGTGGGAGGTTTCTGAGTACCTCCTAATGTCCCAGATAAGATATCATCTCAGGGCCATTAGCCCTTATCAGGTGTGGAGCATCCTTGTCCAGGGTGTTCTCCGCCTTCTATTGGAATTGTAATTTCTTTGTTCCCTTCTCTGGAGACAGGAAAAGTCCTTGTGAAATTTTCCAAGCCCTCCTTCATGCTGGGGAGGCTTTTTGGCATTCTTAAGGGTACAGTTTAGTTTCTGATTTATACTAACTACAAAAAATATAAGCTGTCATTCACTATAATAACAACATTATGAAAAACATGAATTATCAATTACCACACTACTGGATGACTTTCTGTGGTGGTAGGTACTCAGCAGCTTAACCAGATCATTTTAATTGGGCCCTCCCACCTCTACAATCTAGAAGGAAAAGCTTGTTCTCATTAAGCCATGGATGTTCATGTCAGTCTCAGTGTAACTGGCACTGTGTCATATTAATTGGTCATGATATGCGTGTATATATTATATATTATATTATATATGATATAAATGTGCTGTTTTGATGAGAAATGTTCTTTATGGCATGCCAGAGGTTTAAAATTTCTGATCTTCACAAATGATTTTCTGGGAAACCTTGTAAATTTTTCTGGTATATTTAGTTCCTAAGAATGCTGAAGAGGCTTGATTGTTTCCTTCAAGAGACAGAAATGCAGCATTAACTGGCTGCAGTTTTGGAGAATATTCTCCATATTGAAGTTTTCTCTGTAAGGCTGAGTCGTGGAAGCAAAGCAAGAAACTGCACTAGAGAAAAACTTAGAGGAAGTGAAGTCAAACAGAGAAGGAAATTTTGTTGGGTTAGATTTGTTTCTTTTTTACTTACAGAATTTTCCCCCATAAGTTGGTAGGAGACTAACTACTGAGTACTTATGGGTGTTTGACCAAAACGAAGAGGTGGCCAAAAGTCAGGAGGGAGAAGATCATGTGAGTTTTTGGGACAGGAAAAGGGCAGGGCTAAAGGCAGCTACACTCTCTTGCTCTCCGCATCGGAGGGAGGAGGGCCAGGCTGTTGCTTGCCATGGGAGGAGTTCACTGTCACTACCAAATCCAGTCCTGGGAAATCTACCGTCATCTGCTCGTGTGCCCTGGAATTCTGAGCTCCTCTGCCTGCCCTGCTGGAGCTGGGCCAGCCCTGTCCCACCATCACGGCTTCTTTGGCACTGCTCTTTTTTGCTGCAGTGTGGCCCTGTACCCCTGTGCCCTGCCGGGGCATCCCGCCCCTGCCTGCCAGGACATCCCTGCCATTCCAGCTACCACCATGGAGCTTCTGATTTCTCTCATCTACCAGTCCGGGATTCTCCACTGTTCCAGCTTGGTGCTCTGAGAGTCCTGCAGTGGCACTGAGATCAAACTGACTTGGTTTTTATGTAGCAAAGCCCTCGAGGTTCATGGATCTGTTTTGTTGTGAATGCTGTAGTTGTTGTTTGTTTTGCTTTGTTATACATACTAGTAAAGAACTGTTTTTCCTATATCTTTGCCTGAGAGCCCCTGTTAATTTTCAAAATTATACTAATTTGGAGGGAGGAGGTTTGAATTCTCCATTCCAAGGGGGAATGCTTTAGCAGACACCTTTTTCCAAACCAAGACAGAAATATAAGCCATATTACAAATATGACACTCATTAAAATGTTCTTCTTACAGTTTGTTGGAAAGGAATACTGTTGGTGTAAAGAATTTTAGTGGCAGAAAGAGAGTGCTTTAAAGAACATCTTTTGTGAGTATTGACATTGTCATCTTTGATCATTGTGAAGCTTTAAACATGTTTGGAATGTAGTATGTTAGCAGGACCATGATCTGGAGATCCTGTTTGAATCAGAGACCACTTCAGGAGACAGAGGTGATGTATCTAAGGGGAAAAAATGGAAGAATGTTGATGGTAATATTTATTACTGAACTTAGGTCAATTTTATAAACTGCTTTATAAGTAGTTGAAATCCAGCATCTAGAATAGCATTGCTGGAGTGTGTTTAGTTCCTTCTGCAGCCTTCAACAATGTCTGTATATTGTAAGAAGACATAAATCTGTGAGGAAAAAATTGTACAGAGTCTACAGAGAATGAGTGCCTTCTCAGAGGAAGGGAAATAACTAAACAGAGGGAGGCTTCAGAACAACTTCCTACATGATTCAGAGATGCCTTGTGCTGCTACAAGTACTTTCTGTGTTATAATTTACAAGCTGAAGTTATCTTTCTGTGTATGTGGCAGCAGTTGTCTGTGTCTCCACCACTTCCATCCCACCAGGACCCTTCAAACACATGCTAAATAGAATGAGAATTTGCTGGCTGAAGAGTGATGGAATTGTAAGTGATTCGAGGATTATAGTTTCTTCATAAATCTACCTCAAACCTGCTTCCTTACTCCCCTGGCAGAGATGGAAGAACAGCCTGTTACCCTGTAAAATACAGATTAAAATCAGCAGCATTTGAGAAAGAATTGGGATGGTGAAATATCCACCTTCAGGAGTAGGATTGCTTGCCACTCTGCTCACCATGATTTGCTGACTCCTCTGCACTTTGCCAAAGTAATTAGTTTATAAATGAAAGAAGGAATTTCTGGGTTAAGAGTATCAATGTGACACAAAGTGAACAACTAGTTGTTGGGAGTGGTTACTTTCTGGCATTTAATTTGGTATGCCTGTTCTACTGCTAATTAAACAGCTGATGGACTTGTTCATATTTGGGCATGATCACATTAAACAGTGAGGCTTAGCCCTACAAAGCAATAACGTTCCTAAGTTGTGGTTTAGCCAAATAGAGGTGATTGTAGATAATGCTGAGGTTTGATTTTGGTTTACATTTTTGCAGGTTTGGGTGTGTTTGGCAATAGATTATCATCACCTGCTTTTACACCTTTGTCATTCACCAGCTTTCGAAGTAGAACTACTTTACCTAAGTTTTTTTTTAGGGGCTGTTTAATTAAGAGTTTTGAAAGCATCACTGTTGCATCAAAGAGTTCCTGGGAGATGCCATTTATTCTCTTATTTGGGTGTTTGGAGGTAGAGGGATATATCAGACATTACACCAGTAGTAAAAGGAGAAGGCATTTTTTGGTATCAATGCCCTGCCTTGACTTTCAGGGAGCGAACCATAATCATATATTCATGTGAGAAAAGTGTGAAATTTTGTGAGAGCATGAATATTTATCATGGGCAAGCTCCACTTTTCTGCATGAGTTAAAATCATAAAATATCCTGGGTTGGAAGGAAACAACAAGAATCATCAAAGTGCAGCTCCTGACCCTGCACAGAACAACTCCAAGGATAACTCCATGTACCTGAGTGAGTATCCTCCATTGCTCCACATGCCCTGACCAGGAAAACCAGCATCTGGGTGCAGGTGTGCATGAGCAGAGAAGAAAGATAATTACTGTGCAGTCAGCACTGAATCTCCAAAGTTTGATGGCATATGTTGATTTGGAAGAAGGTGCTTTGTTGCATGGCATCAGGAAGGGAATCACCACCAATTTGGTATCATATTCATAGCTGCTAGGTTGAGACACTGATTCTATAGAGAGGTCTGATTACCAGATAGTTCCAAATTAGAGTGGGTATTGGAGCCTGTGAATGTATTAGGTAGTGAGGAGATACCTCTTTGTGTTGCTTGTGTTATTTCTCACAAGACAGGGCCAAGGGGGTTCCTAGGAGAGTGCTTGACCTGGTCTGAAGCACAAAGGAATGACAACAGCACTCCAACAGCTGGAGATTATTAAAAAAGGTGAATAATTACCTTCTTCTGTGTGATTTCCTGCCAAGTGGTTTCCAGATGAGCTAATAATGTTGCAGTCTAACTAGAGAATGTCCCTTATATCTCGTCTGCCTTACTGAGTGGACAATAGAATGAATTAATGCTGTAAGGCTTATGAAAAGGGTGAAAAAGAATTCACTCATTTCATAAACTCTTGGAGCCAAAGCCAGTGATCAGAAGTTGCAGTGTTAGCATAATAGAAGGCATAGAATGACTTCTTCAAGGCCCATTTGATGTATTTTTGGCACTACTGCATTTGTAGTTGAGAAATCTTTGAGGCTCTTGAAGCATTAGAGCTGTCAGCTGGACTAAATGACTGGTTAATACTTTTACAGAGTAGTGCTTTATCACAGAGATGGCTTTCCTCCCTCTTCTTAATGACAAGCAATATGAGTTTCCGAAACAGTTTGCTCATATTCTGTGCTATTTCAGAGTTTCCTTTTTGTTTTGTTTTGATGATATATTCTGAGTTAAATGTTGACTGAGGATTTGCCACTTAAAAATGATCCCTCTTAGAGTGTTAGTAGAAGTTGTCAGTGAAATCACTGCATTGTTTTATAGAAGTGTTTTTATCCTGTTTGTTCTGGTTTGAGAAGAAAAAAGCCCTCGCATTTCAACCATTGTTTACAGATTTTAAAATTCATTCTGGCTATCAGAGAATTAAAATATGTTATTGGAAGTCAGGCCATTATTTTCAATATGCTGAAAATATTGATCAAGCAATGACTCAAAAAGGGGTCCATAATCTTCAGTTTTCAGAAATTAGAAGACAATAAGGTACACCTAATTTTTTAGTGAACAATATCCATTCCTATTCTTGTGGAATATTTTTAAATAATTCAAGGGGATGTTCACAGTCAGATCATGTATATTCTGAAAAATGATCTCAATACCTATAACTTTCAAGAAAAAAACTAAGAAGATTTTAAAAAATGGGACACATTCTGGCTGTCAGAATAATTATTAGGAATTTAAAATTTTGATATAATAAGGGACATTGAACTAAGGATTCAAGGCTTGAACCAAGGATCCAAGATTTGAACAAAATGAGAATACTCTTCAGCAGCATCTGTATAAACATCAACTTACAGAGGGATAAAATTAATAGAAATATTACCCAGTCTTTAAAATGTTTTCATCTGGTAGGAGTGCCAGCAGCTGAGGTGTGTTATAGCAGTGAAACCCATATAAGCATGTTGATGATAGCTGGCAAATTTCCTGCATAATCGAATTTTCAACAAATACCTGTGATGAATTTATTTTAATAATTTTAGATTTTTTTTTCTTTATTTTGGAAAAAATCCTCCAAACCAAACCCAAACAAACCAACCCACAAACATTTTCTAAGATGAACAGCAAACCAAGTATTTAACTTTGTGTTAGATCATCTGAGTAGAAATAGCTCAGTTTGCTTCATTAATTCAGAAGGGTTTGTGCTGGATCACTCCAACATTAAATCTTCCTGTGGTAGTGGCAGTATATATACTATGACAGATATATTTCAGATTATTTTTTTTCCCAGATATGCCAAGCTTCTCCCCAGATCTACAATAAACATAAAAACATCCACTCTGACCAATTCCGCCAAACAGAAATCCCATGGTTTTTATCTGTATTACCATGGATCAGATTTTTAGTACAGTAAAAAAACAACAACGACAACAAAAACCCAAACAGGTTTGTGGGTTTACCTGCTAAAAACCAAATATTAAAATTTCTTTAAGAGAAGTGAAAACTGTTCTTATTGCTTGTTTCCTATTCCAGTAACACTAAAGAATAAAGGATTTGCAGTTAGGCCTCCAGCCAGAAAAGACCATAAACACATATTCAGACACATGAATAGTCTCATCAAAGTCAAAACATTTAATTTTTATCCTCAAAATGTGGGGTTTTATAATTGGCACTTGCAGACTAGACTGATGAATTAGCAGCAGATTTACAATTTAATAAACCCCTCTTACTTCCCATATTCACACAAATATGAGTTTGTTAGTATTTCATGCAGTCTGAAAACTTTTGAAAGATCCTCCATGAGGGAGACATCACTTTGTTGAAATTAAAGCAAAAACCTGGCCTGTTTATGTAAATATCTAGACAGCTGCCCTATCTTGGTTTGGTTTGCTTTGTTTTCTTCTCTGCTTGTCATTTAACTGAATAGCTGTGCCATGTGTCTCCCATTTTGAGGCTACTCAAGGGTGTGATAACCAGGTTGCTGCATTTTCAAGCCTTCTTTGAATCTACAGTTTAAGCCATTTAACTCACTTTTTGGCTCTTTGGGGGGCAAAAAAATCTGAGGTCACCTTTGGTAACTCCCGTTCTGAATAGTCCCCGTGCCCACGTACAATATTCTATACACAGGTGACAACTTCCTTGGTAAGGATTTTTCTGGTTAGTTGAAGTCTCCAGGCTTCCACAACAGAATAAAGCACATTATAAATATGATTGTGGCAATAGAAGGGTCAAGACTTTCTAACTGGGTAACTGAAACTTAAAAATTAAGTGACTAACTTGGATTTCAATAATTCATGAGTCAGCACTTCCTGACTTTCCTGTTTCCCATTCAATTTTAAGGGAGGGAAGTTGTGGTTCTGCAAGTTTTGGATACAGAAAGGTATGTAACACCTGTTACTGCTTTTCATACAAGGAATTGTAAATAACCTTTCTTCCCTTTCCAGTTTCTGTGATGCCTGTTTCTCCTGCAGCTTCTTTCCTTCTCTTTGTCCTGCTGCTACTCCTGGAGGCTTCAGGATGCCCAACCTGTGAGTTCCTCAAAATGAGCTGTGGGCTTTTCTGTTCTCCATCTGAATTTTGTTGTTCACTGCCAGTTTCTCTTTCCTCTTATATGCTGCTGTTAAATAAAAATCTGGCTTAGCAGCCTCCTTCTTAGGGTCTCCACACTGGGGCAGAACACTCACACAAGTCCTAAAACACTGTGTGCCCTCACCCTCAGGACAATTAATGCATCTCCCTCATGCGTGCTCTTACCTTCAGCATACGGAAAGGTCACCCGGAAGGGCTTGACCCACAATACCAGAGTAGTTGCTTGTCAATCCTGTGATGAACTTCAGCATTACAGAAAGATATTTCGGTTACCAGCAACAGCAGCAGCAGTGAGTTAATAATAGGGAAAAGACCATGGAGGTAGAACTGCTAAGTGGAACTAGTGTTATCAAAATCTTGTAACTGAAAAGCAGTTCCAAGTTGTCAAATGTGTTTGATATTCTCTAGGAGGATGCTCAAGTTGGTCAATTAAGATTTGGAGGATTTTAACACTCTGCTTGAAGAAATGAGGGGGAAAAAATCCATGTCTGGGAAAACCGGGAAGGATTTAACACTGTTAGAAACCTGGTGATCTCCCACTCTGATCAGGAGCTTTGCTCTCAATAAAATGATCAAAAGAAGATGCCAGTTAGTGTACACATTATCTCTGACTACACCTCAAGAGTGGGCTCTGCTTTCAGGCTTCTGTGTGAAGAAAACAATGGGGTTGGGAGAGGGGAATGCCAGAGTGTTTGGGATTCCTTGTGCTATGTGAGCCACGGTCAGTACTCTGCAGCTTGTCTTCCACGCAGGCACTCCGCTTTGGAGATTATTGGTGATTACATGTTACCAACTTCCTTGCCTTTGAAACGGAACTTGTGTGGGCTTGATCGCATCATCTTGTGATGCCGTCCCACGGCGCTTCGGAACGAGTTGCTCCAGCAGATGTCACTGTGGGCCCTCGAGTCACAGCAACCCCGGCGTGAGCTGCTGTCTGCCTCGGTGCCACCCACCCGCTCTCGAACGCCGCTGTGATGCTGGGACCCAGTCACAGCCATCTCGGGGCTGCTCATTCCGGCTGGTTACTGAGCACCACGGGGACAGAGCCCTGCCAGCTCAGCTTCCAGCCCCGCCTAATCCCCCAGGCCTGGAGGCAGTGCAGTTGCGATCAGCAGTGGATGACGGGCATCCCTCTGTGATGTGAGAGACGCACGGCTATAATGAGCAGGAGGGTTATGAGCTGGCCCTGAGTGACAAGGATGCTACAGCAGAGAAACAACAGCTTTATTCTATGTAGTAGCAAAGCCTGGGCTCCACAGGTAGAGAACTTAAAAATCCCAAGCAAACAAAAACTAAAGAAACAAATAATAAAAAAAATCTCCACCACAATCCTTAAGCGTTTTCTAAATATTGTGTTTGGGTGGTCCTGAAATGAGTGTTTTATTTGATTGGCTTATGCTGAGGATTTTCCTAGCGCATTGCATACGAATGCTGGAAGCAGAATAAACTTGGCAGTGTTTTGTAGGCTTTGAGTTTCCCTAAGTAAGATAAGAATTCATAATATGTGAGGCAAAACAAAAGAGCAGACAAGGATAGCAACAGAGGAGTTACAAGCTGTAACAGAAGTAACAGGCTGTGGAGATGGAGAAGGAAGAAGGAGGGGCAGGAAATAGATATCAAGGAGCTCTGATGAAGTAAGAGGACAAGGGATGCCAAAATATCCTGATACTGGAAATGCTAGATGTGGCTTTGACCAGTACTTTTTAAAAATCAGGCCTACACAGCAAGGCTTTTTAAATTCAGACCTTCCTAAACCTCTCAGCTGATTCTTTACCACGTTATTCTTCATGGCCTTTGCGCTTTTGCAAAGGCGTCAGGGAGAGACTTCTGTGGGCTGGCAGGAACCTTATCAGCTCTTGTCCCATCTTGCCCCAAACTCCACCCATCCAGAACACAGGAGTGCTGTATTCAGATCAGATCTGCTGTCAAGGCAGGGTTTCCTTTTGGTATATGAGGAAAGTTGGCATGGTCCATGCAAGACATGTCTGTTTATGGTGAAAACAGAGATCAGGAGAAAAACTGGGAAGTTCTCTTTCTTACTTTGCTGGGTTAATTCTGGTGATTTATCATATCTACAGATGTACAGCTTATATGGTCACGAGTATACTACTCTTCCACAGTACTGTTTTCTTTTAATTATATTGATTTCAGATTGCAAAATCAGGCAACAAGCATTAGTAAAAAGGGAAATCCTCTTCTTGGACTTGGATAGATAAGAAAAAGCAGAAGAATTATTCAATCATCTGTTCTCCCAGTGCTTCTGAACCTACACATAACTCCTCAGGTGTCTCAGAATGTGATTATTGGGCTTGAGTCAATATTCAGTCAGAGCCCTCCAATTTTCCTTTATAATTTTCTATAATAGACTGATTTTTACCCACTCTCCCTTGGTGTTAATACAGAAGTGAGAGAGCTCTGGTCCAAGGAAAAGCTGTGACTTTTGATGGGGTTTTCAGCTAAGAATTTTTTGTTGGACCTCAAAGTGATGCTTTTGAAGGAGGCTTTATTACTGATATGAATTCCAAGGAGAAGGCACTTGTTTGAAGGTTTAAGGTGAAGAACTTTGGTGCAAATGTGATAACTTTACAAAAAATAAGTTTTCCCAGACAAGCTTGTTACAACAACACAAAAGATGAGACCCAGGGTGAAGTAAAGTTGTATTACTTTAATACACCCTTTGTTGCAGATGTGCCCCTGGGGCGTGAGGTAAAAATGTCTAGGTGGCTAATGAGAATATTTTCAGTTTCTCAGGCCAGCATATATTTTTACCTTCTGGAGGTTTAGAAACCTCACTGAAAGGACAAGCAACACCTAAATAAACACTCTTACAAGTCAGAGGAAATCACATATTGAATGTTATTCACAACTGGCTATGCACTGCTTGCATCTAATTGTTCACATAGTACAAAAAATATAATTGGGATTTATAATAGTTCAGCTGGACATAGAATGTGTAATTGCACATTATCCACAAATAGTTTCAGCATTGCCTCAGTTTCTGCATAGAGAGCTTTCTTTTTGTAGCTTTTGCTAGGTGTGTATTGAGGAAGAGATCTGTATAATGCATAGCTGAAGACAAGGAGTTTATTTTGCAGCTCCATCCTGGATTTCCATAGCACGTGCCCAGAGGAGGATCATCTCTGCTGGGAAAATTTCTTTCTCTGGCAGAGCCTTCCTGGTAGAGAGATGTGCAGAGATAGGTAAGGGTGTGTTTGCATGTATGGCTGTCCTCAAGGTATGAAAATCCTTCATGACCTCCAGGGAATGGCTGGAGTTTGAGCTATCTGACAGCAGAATTTATGTGTGCACAGAGTGCAGGTGGAATTGAGTCAGGAAGGTGAAATGATTTCCTGATTTGTTTTCCTCTGCTCCTCTGTCGTGCAGCCTCATCAAGCTGTGGTCTCACAAGGGCTGTAGCTGAGTCTGAAGAGATCCATGAAAGCACAGTGTGAGTTGTGAGTTCCTTGTGCATAGGGGTCTATAAAGGTTTAGCTTCACTTTAAGTATTCCAAGTGACCAATTTGTGTCAGCTTTACCTTGAAAATCATAGCCTTTAATGACTCTTTATGGTGATTATCAGTAAAAGCACAAGAACAGAAAGATTGTTTTATCCTTAGCAGTATTAGGCACTAGATGCTTTTAAAGCTTTCTTTTATCTTTTCCAACATTCACAAATTTGATTTGCCTCTCTCCGCAACTACCTGTGAGATGAGTGAGAGAGACAGAATCAGGCTTTTGAAACCTATGGCCTGTTCTGCACCTTCTACNAGGACTTACTTTTGGACTGCTTCCAACACCCTGACCAACAGAGTGTCAGGTTGTAGCTCTGACTCTGTCAGGGTTTCTAGGATTGTTGTTTGTTTGCTTGTTTGTTTGTTTTACTACTACATTTGTATTGTTAATATTCCTAGTAAAGAACTGTTATTCCTGTTCCCAGATCTTGGCCTGAAAGCCCTTAATTACAAAATTATAATAATTTGGAGAGGGTGAGGGGTTTACATTCTCCAATCCAAGGGAAACTACAGCTTTCCCTGGTGGATACCTGTCTTTCCAAACCGAGACAGCCCCTTAATGACTACAGTAACGTATTGACTATTAACCCCAGATCCTCAGCTGGTCTGAATCAGCAAAGCTGCCGTGGCTCTAATGGAGAAAGGGTGTTTGGCAGCAGCTAGAAATGGCACTCAAGGTATAACTTAGGCCAGACCTTTATTTTAATGGTCTAATTTATGCCTTTGGAAGTAGGCTAATGTGCAAGGTGTCTGAGCTAATGGTGAAGAAGTAATCATAACACTTAAATTTCCTGAGATTTGAGTGCTTGATTTCTCAGTTGATGTTGCTTTGATATTTTTTCGATGCTACCAATCTCATCCAGCTGTTTTATGTCTCCTATTCCCAGTATGTTGTATCCTTTTGCCATTGCTGGACTTGGCTTGCTCTAGAAGAGATCAAGGCTTCTGTAGGGTGCCAGATTTTTATTGTAAAAACACTGGCTTATGCTGATTTAGACAGTGCAATTCTAGGCACTTTGTCATAGAAAGCTTATGCCAGAGGTTCTGAAACAGAAAGCCCTTGAGTAAAACTGTAATCCTAGCTTGGAGCAAGAGGCAATAGACCTGTCAGTAACACAGTGACATGGGAAATGCTGCTGTAATTAAAGTTCACTCAGCTTTTTCTTTATAAATCTCTGTAATAGAGGCTTTGTGTGTTAGTGCAGCCATTTCAATTTACGTTTTTTTGAAACTAGGTAATCAGATTGTCATCTTCAGTGGGATCATTTCTCCATGAACGTATTAGCAAAAGTATGCATAAAATCATAAAAAACAGTACTTCTGTGTTTTAAAAATAAAAAGAATGGTTTTTAAGCCTGCCAGCCCAGGTTCTTTGGGAAGCTTGTAGGCTCAGGTGCAAGACTACGGAGACTTAGAAAATGATAAAAAAACTTACAATACTAATTTTTTTTAGGTGAGCAAGATTTTGCCTAAAGTTTTATAAAACATTTATTTTTGATAACTCATAAGCTTTTTAAAAAGTACATCTACTGGTTACTAGGTCACAAATGAATATCTTTATTTAGGAGGTTGAACAGTACTTTTTTTTCTATGAAAAAGTATTCTCTAGATACTGGATTTTAAATACCTCTTGGTACATGGAGTGGCCTAAGATCCCATTGAAGTCAGATACTTCAGGTGCAATTAAATGTAAAGCTTTTAAACTTTTTAATCCCAGCATTATTACTCATTTTTTTAAAGGTTAGAGAAAAAAATCCAAAGCATATTTACTGTGCCTTCATGTGAATGTTTGCTTAAATCGTTTGTAGAATAAAAACTCACAGAGAAATAGGAATCTGTTCAGTTTGCAGTAGCAGAAGTGGCAAAAATTTCCACACGAGTCATTAAAAATGAGTAATTCTTCTGTTTGGAGGGTTGACCCATTGAATTAAAATATCTTTATATATCTTATATATTAAACATCTTTACAGTGTCTCAGAATTTTTCCTCTGAGAAGAAGTAGAGAAATATTACTACTTTTTATTTTTTAATTTTTTTTTCTATCTTCTTTTTTTTCCCCATCTGCTTAATACCGTGTGAGATTGTCCTAACTAATTGTAGGCAACACTGGTTAACTCATTCTGAATTAGCTGTAAATCCCTTCCAGATGTAGCTTACAGAGCTCTGCAGTTGTGTCCAGCTTCAGACTAAGAAGTTTGGTTTGGCCATCAGCAATAAGTAAATACCAGATTCTTGACTAAGGCTAGTGAAAAAGGATTGGATGTAAAGGATTTTCAGCAAGGCTCACAACTTAGACATTGCAGCACAGTGCTCACACAGAACAAGGAGATAACCAGAAATTATCACACAGACTCTGTGGGAAGTGTCTATGTCTGTGAAACACGGAGTTTGGGAGATATTATTAAGATCTGGTATCTGTAAACTCATGGCAAGCCACTGGTCCTTATTCATCTCCTCAGAAAGTGGCAACAAATACAATCCCTGTTACACCCTAACCAAATTTCGATTCTGGAGATAAGAACACAGGGAGCAGATACTTTTATTATACCTTCTGCTGGACCCAAGGGACAGGAATGGATAGAAGCAAACTGGTGAAAGAAAGGGAAGCTATGGGTTTATACCTTCTTTCAGTTCCTCTCTCTTAAGTATAACCACTACTCTTCTGAGGGCCACTATCATTACCAACCAGTAGGGAAAACTATGAAACAAAAAAAATTATTACTTTACCAACAAAGTTAACTTTAATATACATGGTTAAGCAAGAGCTCACCTTGGCACCTCCTCTGCTGGATCTGAGCATGAGGTATCCTTGCAGAAAAGCAGGTTAACAAGGGTGGGTGAAACATTGGAAAAATAATTTTTACTACTCAGCTGTCTGCAGTTTTTACATTCTGCATTACTCATGTACCAATGTGTAGGGACCTCAAAGAAGGACCTATTCTCTGTGTCACTTCATCCTCTGATTCTCTCCTCCTTCAGCATGGCCTTGGCTTTTCCCAGAGTGAACTGGTGGTTTCAAATGTGGTACACTGACCTCAGTAATCTGACCTTGGACTAGCCTGGATGACATTATTAGCATGAGGTAGAACTCTGGTGCAGATGGGATGCACTGAAGATTTCACATGGCAGAATTTGCAAGACAGGCTGGAAATTTAGTGCTCTGTTTTGCTTGTTAAATAGCACCACAATTTTAGCACTTCAGCCACATGTGAGGCAAAACCATTCTTTGTTCCCTCGGCAGCCAAGACTTTTTTTTATGATAGTAACCCAAAAAGGCAGAATTTGTTGGCTTTTTAATGCAGCCAGAAGTGCCTTTGACTTCTTGTGAGTTCTCTCAAGACAAACCTTATTGCTGGAAACACATGAAATGTTCTGAAAAAAAGCTTAAGTAGTGATTTTTGTAAATTTTCTTTTTGCAAGTTTGTTGATAAGGTTTTCACAGTTTTATTGTAGTAGTAGCTATAATAGCCATGTAGTTGAACAGTGCTACTGCTATTTTCTGCTACCGCTTTTTTCTTTGATATTTTATATAAATAAATCAATTTTCTTTAACAGATTAGGTAAATAAAAATCTGTTTATTACCATTAAATCAATAAAAACTCTCACTGAATTTTGTGATCACCTTGGTATTTGATAAGTCTCGTTGTTTAACTATAGATATGAAAATGAATTCCTTAGTAATGGTAGATTTTAATCACATAAAGACTCTTCATAAAGAGATTTTAATTTAAAAGAAGTTGAAGCATCAGCTCTTTAAGGTTCTGCGTTGTACTCCTCTTCCACCACCCAAGACTCATCCTATAATAGCAGTAGGTATGGTTGAAAGCTACTGTTTCTTTTGAATATCTGAAAGGTTTTTAATTAATAGTTCCACTGGAGAAACAGGCTGTATTTTAGATCTGAACTGTCTCACTTTTTACAGCTAAAATGATGAACCTGAGGTTTTAGAAAATATATTAAAAAACACATTGCATGTATTTTATGTATTGGTAGTGTCTATGCTCCTGTGGAATTACTGTATGGATTGTTTTTTACCCATTATTGATTAAAGACGCTAAAAAAGAACTCTTGGGAATACCTATGAAAGAAGGAATTGCACTTGTTTATGATTGAGGGTGAGGCTGTGTGCAAGGCTGATCTAACAGATGTTTTTAATTGCATTTTTTTCCCAAGTTTCAAAGCATGTCTCTGATGTTTGCTGTGTAAATAGTTTATTTTACTACTGCAAATGTATTATTCTCCATCACTCCTCTTCCTTTTGTCATAAAGATCAATATTTCCCCCACTGGAAATCCCATATCACCTCAGTGATTTCTGTAGCTTTTATGAAATTGCAACGTTAGAGTAATATTTGCACTTAGCAGCTGTAGGTTAGGACAATCTGTAAGGAAAAGAAAATTCCATTGTCTCCATGACACCATTTGTGTTTTGTTCAAGATTAGTGGGAATCTGCCATGTTGGTGTTCCAGAGAGAAAATCAGCTGCTACTGGAAACTGCTGATTTTGAAAGCCTGCAACCCACTTAATAAATGTGCAATTTTAAGGGTAGGGAAAACAGTAATTACTTTGTTTGAATGGTTTTAGAGTTCTTGGTCTGAACATTTTCTTCAAAGATTGCGGAAGAATTAAGAATGGGACATCACTCCATGATCAATATGATCAAAGTGAGCCATTTATTGCAAAGTAACAGTACCTTTTATACAGTTTTCAGCTTCTATCAGGTGTTACATGCTGCTTTGCAATTGGATATACCCTAAAAGCACGCGTTAGCCCTTTAGCCCGGATTGGTTAATGGTTTTGCACATACAGCAGGTTTTTGCAGTCCTTCTTTTGGCTTCTGTCCGATTCTCACACTCTGAAGCTGTTAGCATCCTTTGTTCTTCTTAGGACGTGACTTCTGTCATCCCTTGTTCCTTCTTGTACGTGGCTTCGCTGCCCTTGAATGGTTACAGGCCTTAATTATTCAGATAGGCTGGATTGCTCACATGTCCCCATTTCTGGAGGAACCCATCCTCCACAAAAGATTCTTTGAAATTTTAGTCAGAAAAGAGCTGATGCAATTAGTAGGAATTTGAAAACACATTTATGTGTCATATCATATGAGCAGAATTTGAATGAAAAGTTCAAGTGTGATGGTGTATCCTGTGTTCTTCAAAAAATATTAACTACCTTTTCCCTGTACCAGTGCAAATTATTATTCCTGAGTATATTAATAAACTGTGTTACTCCTGTAACTATAGCAGTACTCAGTATACTGAAAATGACTGGGAAAATACTTTTCTACACAATAAGAATTGCACTGTGGTCTTAATTAAGTGATTAATTTCAGTAGAATATGGATTTCAGCTTGATAATAGTCGCTATCAGCAAGATAAATGCTAATTTATAGGTGGGAAATTACAGAAAATAAGCATCCAGGCAAAGTGGGAAGCCATTAGCCAGTCTCACTGTTCAGTGCCACTGATATTACTGCTATTGCATCTAACAATTCACGTGGAAATAAGAACATAATAAGTAAGAGCTGGCAGTGACAGATGGACCCCATCTGGAGTAAAGGACTTAGAGCAGCTCTGAGAGTGTAAAAAGACTTTTTTTTGGTTTGCTCTCAAATTAAACACCTTTTAGTCCAGAGGCAGCCTGAAACTACTTCCTCATACAATCTTACTGACTTCTGGTGGTCCCAATATTGGCCACACACCTGCGATCAGCACAAATGTCCAAACCAGGCCTCTCCTCACCTTTCTGTAGTGGTAAAGAGGCAACAAACCAAGGCTCCAGATTGGGAGAACATACTTAGGGTGGGGATAGAAAGAAACCATGAAGTATTACAGGAGCAGGAAAGAAAAACTGAGCTGATATCATGCACACATCATGGAGAGGAGTTAAGTTGCACAAGGAGCATTTCTGAACACCTCTGGCTGACTTTGAGAACATGGAATGTGTTTTGAATCTAGTGCTTGTCTAGTAAACAAACTTCCAACTTGATTTTGGGGCAAAATGGTGCCAGTGTGGCTAAGGCACCAGAGTGTGGGGTCTGGAGCCAGCCCAGCAGCTTTCCTCTAGCAGTCTGCAGGGAAGGAATAACTGTGCACAAGGAGTGGAAACCATTGGCTGCTGTTGTGGAGAGCTTTTTAATTTTGGGCCTATTTTCTGCTGCTTATCAGAAAATGACTGGATTATCTTTACTTCCTTATAATTTGAATGCTACCTGATTGCAGCGCATGTACAGCATATTTAGTAATGGATTCTGGATAGTGCTTGTGAAATTGTTTATTATGGAGTAACCAGTTAAACACTTCCCTTGTTCCCAAAATTCTATGAAGTTGTTGGGATAAATAAGAGCCCCTAACACTGTGCTTTAATGTTGGTCAGCAAGGCATTGTTTTATTCTTGTTCAGGATGTGTGTGTGGCCCACAAAATTATGGCCTCCACACAGATGCTGATATAAAACTTTTTCACTTATTTATACATTTTTAGCAATTAAAGAAATTAATGCTTACTGGTTCTAAGATATGTAAGTCACTTCATTAATTAGTATTCTATCCTCTATTGGTTATTGATTTTTCACTTTTCATACTAATTAGTTAGGAAAGTTATATAATTTCCAACACCCTGGCTAAACTCCACAATGGATCTTCAGGTGTTACAAACGTGCAATATTTTCTGCAGATACGAAAATTAGAAAAGCAAATTAAGCAAGTATCTTTTGTTAATGACTATGTAAAATGATTTCATTTCCATTTAGGTACTAAATCATCAGCACTATTAAGCTTGGTATGCCACTGTGACTACTTATATATATTTTATATATGTCAATATACAAAATATATAAAAATATATTTTATATATGTTCTTTGGAGTTAGACCTCCGTGAAAGTGTATGAATATCATGTTAAACTTGGAAGGGAAATGTGATACCAGGAGCAGTAATCACATCTTTTCATGACTGAGGAAAAAAGAATTCTGCTCTGTATAACAGTGAGAACTTTGATTCTTACAGAATCTATTATGGTCCAGTATATACTTAAGAGAAATGGTGTATTACTAGGTTTGCATTCTTACTTTAGGGAACATCGGGTCTTTTGAAATTTGTGAACTGCCCTTCAAGTCCATTTGTAGGGTATTAAGTCAGCTGGGAGATTTCTCTCTTTGTCCCCAATTAAAGGTAAGGTTTTATGCTTGACCTTTAAAAAGGGAAGTTGTTTCTTTGATGTAAACAAACCCAAAGTCACAAAGTAGCTGTTAACATCAAAGAAGTTGAAATAAGTGAAATGCAGGTAACTTTTTGGATAACAACATTTTTGTTAAAGTCTTACTAAAGACTACGATTTGAAACATTTAGATTTTCCTGTCAGCATCTGGTTGTGAGATTTGCTTGGTTTTTTTCCTTAGTAATGGAAGCCACAATTTGTAACACAGTATGAAATAACTTTTTAAAACCGCTAATTAAAGTGTATTATATTCTTTCAAATGAAAGAAATAATGACAGAGCCTAAAACATTCACTTCCTGAGAAAGCATGTAATGCCTAAGATAAAACCTCTTGCTGGTGCAAGTTGACTTGACAAAAATAAATTCCATGAATATCAGACAAGCCAGGACAAAGTTCAAATTATTAGGAATACAATAAGCATCTTCAAGACTTGCATATCAGGTGTATAACTGGGATATAAATTGTCATTAAGTAATTGGCTTGTAGGGGTCTCATTTTAGTAAAGGGTGACACAGTGTAACAGTGACTTCTTAATAGGGCTCCTGTCCTCCTCCATAGGAGTGTTCGTTTTCACCCTCTGAATTTTATGACATGAGGGAAGAGTAAACTTGTCTGAAAAATACGTGATCATAGGGATCTGAGACCTCAGGGAATACAAACTGCTGTTTTAACTGGGATTCCTGTGGCGATGTGCTGCCCAAAACTCTAGAGGACCAAATCTCCATGAATTTGGCTAAGATTTTACCAGGCCTGTCAGAGCATCATATCTGACAGGAGCATGATGCTCATATCTAGAGATGTTCCCTTATTAAGGAGTCTCATTCTGCCTCGTATATTTTGACTGCCTCTAAACTCTATTTATGGTTTACTATAAATGTTTTCATCTCAATTTGTTAGCTAGGAACAGTAAAATCAACAAACTCTTGATTGCTATCAGCTCCCCATAAAGGCTGGTGGGTTTTCTTTTTTTACTTTTGCTCTTAATGGCAATGATGTGAGGATTGAGTCTACTTTAAAACCCTGTAGTAACAGATTATTTGTGTCATCTTTCACATTATTTATATGAATGAAGGCTTCTTTACAAGCCCTTAAGCCCAGAAATTACTTTTAAATACTTTTGCATTTCACATAACTTCCTACTTGTCAGTAAATATAAACAAACTATATTTCAATCATCATCAAGGAACTTCAAAATTTTATCTTGCTTTCTTGCCCAGTTGAGGCTTTGCATATTTTAAATGTATCTATGTTAAGTTTCACGGTCTTGTTATAGAAAGGTTTAATTTTCTTTCAAGTATTTTTTCAGACACTTAATTTAAAAAGGGAAACAGCATTTTAGCTATTTCATGTGGAGTTGTGGCCCTGATCAGTGCTCTTTTTTTTGCTGTAGTAATTAAGCTGGGGATTTAGTTAAACTGTGAATGGAGTAAAAGGAGTAGTTATTACAGAAATTAGTGCCACAATTGCTGACAGCTCCTTGGTGCAAGCAGTGGTCCTTTGCTCACTTCCTGTTGAAGCTAGGCTTTTGCCAGGCCTGTTTCCAGGGATGGGTTGGACATCCTCCTCCTCAACAGCATTTTCCTCCACCAAAATAGGAGTAGCTTTGACCACTGAACCCACAATAAACTGTGAGTGGATGTGGAGCTGGTGCAGATATATTGTTTTTATTGCCAACTTACCTGATTTGATCAGAATATGTTGGAAGTTCCTAAATTGAAAATTCAAGTTTTGAAGATTTATGAAAGCAACTTGTAAGAAGGTGACAGGTCTTGATTACTTTTCTGTCTTGTAATTGCGGAAGTCCTGCTTTTTCTTAATGTTTGCTGAGGTTGCCCCAGAATCACATTAAAAGAAATGCAGTTTGTGACAAGAATATGAGTGTTGGATGGACATATTTTAGTATGTGGAACGATATTACTGTTCTGAAAGCAGTGGGATTTCATGTAAGGCCCATGATCAGCAGCCAGTGGAGTTCTCAAAGGTGTATGGGTGGGTAATTCTATATGTTTCTTTACAAGACATTTTTTTTGGAGGTGAGGTGTGTGGCTTTTTGTTTGGATTTTTTTTGGTGATAGTGAGCAGATTCACGCAAGAGGCTCCAGCTTCTCTCATGTATTGAGACTGCAAAAGGAGAGGTTTAACTTATAATAGATTGTCCCATGCATTGACTAATAAATGGACTCATTAAGGGAATGAGAGCAAAATAGGATTACACTACTGCAGGCCCAGTGCTTACCTTAGTGCAGGTATGAGGTGACTGAAGGTGATTTATAAAGAAGTTAGAAGCACATCAGAGGGTACAGGGTCTGGAGGATTAAGGACTGCTATAAATTCTCATTTACCTGCATTTCACTAAACCTGACAAATAGCAGTGAAGTTTATTCACTTCTAGGGGGACTTCTTGGGTTGTTTCCCACCAGATTGCCAAGATCTAGACAGACTTGTGACAGGTCAGCCAATTGGCCTAACAGTTTAGGAGAAGACTTAGAGCAAAGCCTATTGAACAATTCTGACAGAAAACAGCTGTCTTAAAACTTGTAGATTGCAGGGCAGGCTTTTGTGGAGTGATGTTTCTCTATGCCCTGTCTACCCTTCTTTCATAAGAAGTTAATGCTGATTGTGTACATTTTTCTGCTCTGTCCAACTCTGTGATGACTGAGACCAGGGATAAAGCACTGAAATGTGGCTGAGCCAGCTGAGAGTGGACTGAAGAACTTTTAGGAACATGGTGTGCCTCATCATAGCCCTTGCTGCAGCTGAGAATTGGGCCAACAGTGATGAGGCACTTAAGTGACTAATTATGAAGATTAAGGACCTGCTGGGATTTTCAAAATGATTATGAGCTCTATTCCTAGCTTTAAGAACCTTTATAATTTGGGCTCTGGTCCTGAAATTTGCATCTAGATGCATAAGTGCCATGGGAACCAATGGAGTCTGAATATAAGCATGGATAACAATGCACTCTTGGATTCTAGCTTATTTTATTTTTTCCCACCATTATTGCTATTAAAATTACACATCTTAAAAATACGAATGCTTGCAAGGTGCTGGTATGAGTTGTTTTAGGTAGCATGAAACATCCAACTCATGTGCTTTGGGTAGCTCATAAATGTGTTAAGGAAAATTTGATTTCTTGACTTTGGTCTATTGTTTCACACTAGTTGGTTATAAGCAAAATGGCCTGGTGAATACAGTTGCTCTTTCTACTCATTCTCCTGGATGTTGACTTTTTCCATGGAAGTCAGCAGGTATTCACCTGGAAAGGTAGATTTTTGCATTGTTCTCCCATAGTAGATGAGTCTTTTGGGGGGGCCCTCAGCTGATGTGCAAAAATACTGAAATATTTTGCTTTGTGCATCATAATGAGAGGAGAAAGTAGGTTTTGAGCTTTTTCTATTATGTGAAAAAAAACCTTTGTATGTCAGGCAAGCTTTATTAAAAGAAGTGGGACAATATCTACTTCAAAAGAAACCAGAAAATTGCTTTGCAATGTTCTTATGACATTGAGTGAAGAATTTTGCTTACAATGATGACTAAAGGAATTTTATATCCATAGTCATGTTATAATGGGAGCCTGAAGAGAGGTACAACTGCAGTGTTCAAATCCATGGCATAGGAAGCACCAGGAGGGAAACTAGTCAAACTGTGCTTTGTGTCATATGTAAGTCAGTAAGTAAATGATCTTGAAAATCATTGAATCCCAAGAAGCAGAATTGAATCCTAGCAAGAGAAACGTAGTGTAATAGTACATAGTACTGGCAGGAAATCACTAGATAGTTGTTAAGGAAAGCATCTATCTTAGATGCATCCTTGATACATGAGAAGCTGTCCTCTTCTGGTACTGTAGGTGTCTTGTGGAACACGTTTTAGCAGCACAAATATCTCTGTGGCTTAAGGAAATGATTCATTAAAGTTGCTTAACTCTAAAAAGGAGTTAGTTCAACTTTGGAAAATTTTATATTAAACTCTCTCTCTGACATTCGTACCTTTTTTTAAAAATAACCTTTTAACATTTTGGGAATTCCAGAGACAACGGTAATTTTAAAGTTTCGTCACAGGATAAATGGACTTCCTCTCAGTAAATCTCTAATCCAAGGGAATCGTTATTGTGAGACTTGAATGATACAGAGTTTAATGAGTGGGATATAATGAATGCTAATGTACATGGATTTGCGGGAAATAGACCTTAACAATTTAGACATCCCTGTTTTGAGACTCTATATTTCATTGATAAAGGCATTGATTTAAAGTTTGCCATAAATATTGTCAGAGTCCAATATCCTCAGACCAGATTATTTTACATGTTCATGCATGAAGAATGTAATGTTTATTGTCAAGCTTACTTTTCTAAAGATATTTAATGTTCCATGCAACTTTTGGTTTAGCAGAGTGGTACAAAGTGGAAACACAATGCAAATGTAAATTATGTTTAAAAATTTGTAACAATTGCAATAAATCTGCCCATTTAAATGAAATAAATGAATCAATCATAACACCAATTTGATTTGCTTTACCTGTCTTAATGTTCTTACACTCGGGATGCTTGGCATCCTCAGTTGCCAGGAAGGAATATTTGGGTTGAAGCCAGCTCAAACCTGTTGCTCTGTTTGAAAGCATTTTGTTAATTTTGGGTGAGTCACATCATTGCTTTTGCCATTCTGGTCTGATCACTGCTGTGTTTCCACAAAGTCAGCTGCTTTGTGTTGTGCTCTGAGCTTCCTGGGCACTTCACCCCTGCCCATCTTTGAGTGTTGTTCATTTTGAGGGAGTCATTCAGAGACTCCCATTCTACCTTTAGGGGTTTAGTCAGTCACAGATATGTATAGAGGTTTGAATTCAATAGACTATGGCATTTTTGTTAAAAAATTGTATTTCTGTGAGCCCTGCAAATGGAAATAAAACAGGTAAATATATATCAGAATATATTTGTAAGCAGACAATAATTTTTACACATCTGTGTTTCTCATGCAGTGCCTAAAGAGACTGCTTTTTAACCCTAAGGTATTTTACATTTTTGTTTTACTCCGCACGTAAGAATGCAAAATCGTCACAAATTTAATTATGCAGGCAACTCCAGTTTAGGAGAAGTGTGTCACTTGCAGAGGGAGCAAACTGAAAGCTCTGAATAATGCTGAACTCCTTGGTGAGGCAGGCACAAGGAGACAACAGTCAGTGTGGCCATATGTCAAACCAGAATTGTGGCAAGGAACACTGAACACACTAAAAGCATCTCTGTCTTGTGGAAAAATACAATGAAAGCTGAAAAGAACTTTGAAGGCTGATATAACAGTTGGATTTAAGAGCAGTTGAATGCTAGACTGAAGTGGAGAAAGTCATGGTGCTTGTCATGCAGTTGCAAAACGCATGAGCAACTCATCCCTGGTGTGTTTTCCAGTGCCAGAAATTGCCATCAACAGTGGCTGTTTCTCTTAAAAAATAGCAAGTTCAGATTAATTAGAACAAAGGTGTTTTTGTACACCAGCTGTGGCCTCACATCTCTCATCAATCAAACCTGCTGTGTGAAGGCAAATATCTCTCTCCCTTTGTTTGTGAATAGCTCTGCCACACACCTTGCAGTGTGGCTGCAGAGCTATTTTGCTTATCAGGGCACTACAAAGCAATCAGTGTCCCACTCTGGAGGGTGTGACTCAGCTATCAAAATTTCCATGATATATCAAATTAACTCTGTGTCTACAGCATGGAGATTTAATTAGGTTTTACACATTATTGTTGGGAAATCCTGGTTGTGTTGTTTCTCAGGTGGATCATGTTTCCAGCTTTGAGTTCTTTCTGTATTTTTACCACACCAGGCTCTTTTTACAAGCTGTTTGATGCCATGTAGATGTAAAATTTTTATCTTGTTTAGGAGCTGTGTCATGCCTTGTACAGAAAGCTGATACCCTGCTTTCCCTCCTCTTTCTGTTTTTCAAACTTCCCCCATGTAGTTGTCTACACTAAATTATGTTCAACCAAAATATCACTTATATTTGCTGCAAGTTCAATTTGTTTTCAGTTCCTTGGTTGCCAGCTTATTTGACCAAGTGTTTTGTGAAAACCAATACCTCCTATTGAGAATATTTATAGCTTTAACACAAAATGCTGCAAACATTTTAGCAATTTAGGATTATTACCTTTGACCCCTCTCTTCTGGTCAGATAATGTGTAAACATTGAAGTACATTTTAGAGGGCTTTAAAATCTGCTTTTTCTTGTACAAAATTGATGAGAATCTCTTTGTGTCACTGTCACAATTACGTTCAGAATGAGTGTGTGTGTGTATATGAATGAAGGTTGATAACGCTTGATAACTCCTAAGTGGGGATTTATATTCACGGTAGGATATAATCACAGGTGTATCTGCACATAAATATCCACCTGTGAGAATGGAATTTGTTAAATAAAGCAGGCAGCAATCTGTAGCTGCAGAGAGATAGCACTGCTATCTGATGAGGCTAATGGCTTCAGCACTGCATTTTGTTAACACCTTTGTTCTTTTCTGAGCTTCTTAAGAAAGGAAAAATGAGCATCTGATCTCACATCTTTCATGAGAGGGGTATATTGATTTCTTTTATTTATATTCTTTTCACAGTTTTTGGACAGCAGATAAAATACTGGTGAAAACAGAATCTTTCAACCTTCTACTGTATCTCTTGGTGACTTATACTAACCAACTCATCATGATTGTATATTATTGTGCATTATTCATATATACACAAATTTTATATGTAAATCTGCATTATGTTTAGATAAAATGTTGCTGACTATTGGTGACTGGCATAAGTGACCAGGAAAAGTGACGGTAAAGAGTTTTTTATTAGTTGGTTTTTCTCGGTTTAAGTAATGTGGAAAGTTTATCTGCTTGCCTTCAGAGTGTGTAAGAATTACTGAATGGGCATCTTTCAAATTTCAGTAAAGATATATAATAAAATCCAGGTTCTTAATGTGGAAAAGTATAATTGGGAAAAGGCTACATGAAGTACCCATTTAGAAATATGTTGCTGTTTTCTGAACAGTGATAATGAGAAAATTAAGGTGGGAATTGTCTGCATGGAAATTCAAACTTGTTCACTACAGTGGTTACAGGAAAGAAATTTAAATTGCTGTGGACAGACTTAGTTAAGAAAGGCTGCTCCTAATTGAATTGAGCTATACTGAAAATCAGGCTTTAATGGAAATAAGAGGTTCCACATACTTATTTGCAGCAATTTAGCTTATGGAGTTTAAAATTTAACAGAGGCAAATTACAGTGTAGAGGGCCTTTAATAGATTTGAACTACAAACATGGGAGTAGGCTCTCAGCTGGTGAATATATGCCTGCTAAAGTTCTCTTCACATTCACAGTAGGATCTGCAGGCTCTGCCTCCTTACCCAGGTATGTTGTGCTGCTTTTTTGAGAGCAAACACAGAAATTCCTGTGAAGCTGAAGTTTGACTTTATCCCGAGGGAGATTTAAATGCCATTCCAGAGCTGTTTCAAAGGTTTAAGTATTGTGCCTTGTCCTGATGAGAACAGATGGGCACCAGGATATTGCCCAGTGGGTTGGGAACCCTTATGTAATAACACTTTTTTGCATCTGCTCATATGAATAAGAAACCATGAAATTGGTTTGTTTAATTAAAAGCAATCCCCAATCTTCCAAAACAGCCACCCTTTCAGAAGTCTTTAACAGAAAGGCAGATGCATCAATTCATCAAATTTCCTGAATCCTGCAAGCCTTGGAGACTTGTGTATATATTTACAGATGTGCTAAGAAATGTAAATGCATGAGTGTTGCTACTTTCCTCAATGGTTATGAGAGTGATAGAAATTCAGATATTTGCACCAAAATACTGCTGCTGATAACTTCATGCTTGTAGGAGTCATCCTGGGTGTCAGCAGAGGATCCTGGAGATACAGAGAATACAAAGAGGGAAGCAAACTCTCAAGACTAGTAGTGTGCACTTGTAAATGTGGAGAAAAATATCATATAAAGCTGGTTTTTTGTTCAGTTTTTTTTTTTTTTTTTTTTAATGGATGGGGAACACAGGACATTTAATTAGATTCAGACAGTATTTGAGTATGCACAATATAAAATATAAATACCATAAAGTCAGTAGCATCATATACTTTACAGAATAATATATCCTCATACAGCTGAAGGGAGCCACAACAGTGCACCATCACATAGAGGGAGGAGAAACCATGAAAGGAGCAGTTTAGGCATCTGCTCAAATGTTTCAATCGGTTCCTTAGCTGAGATTGCAGCTGTCAGTTGTATAATTTAAACATACATTACTGGGGCTGTAATGCCCTCCTCGTTTTTAATCATTTCCACCAAAGCAAATCCCACTCCAGAGGTTTGGCTGTTCTAACGGTGTGTTTGATACAAACCAAAGCAGGATGGGCAAATAATTTGGAAATTATAATAATCCAGTGGAGGTAAAGGTTGCCTTGTTCTGCTGGGATGTAATAAAATTTGAACCTTATACATACATCTGAAATAAATTAGCTATGTATTACTCTAGGGTACTCTTTCCTTAAACTTGAGATACACTGGAGCTTCCTATTATCTGGAAATGCATTAATTTCAGTGGCATATATTTCTAGATTAATGTTGGCTCCAAAACTATTTGAGTATTTGGGATAAAACAGGATCATAAGAGGCCATTTCAAGGGCAGAGAATATAATTATTACTTTAGAGTCTGTGACTACTGGTCAGGAGATACTTTGCAGCTCCCCTCTGTTTAAAATATCTGGTCTGGTGTGAAGGAGGCTACAGAAAAGTACCACTTAGCTGGTTGAATGTACTGACAAAGAACTTTTAAAGGTGGGAGAAGGGGAAAAAAATGAGAGCAAGTCAGCACAGACATGGAGAAAAAGGTGAATCTCTCATGAAAATCAGATACAAAAAGGAAAAATTAAACCTTAGATAGAAGCAAAAATGGTTGTTAGGTGTTTGTTTGCTTTTCAGGCAATATACCCTAATGAACAGCTGTGGAACATGGGAAGGAGCTGATGATGGAGAGGGATGAAGAGTAGGCAGGAGTCAGTGGGGTTAATGACCTAAGAAACAGCAGAGAGGGGAAACAGAAGATATTTAGGCACAGAAGAGACAGTATGAGATATGAGATGAAGAACTCAGAAAGGAGTTGGTGTGGGTGTGGAGCTTCCTGGAAGTGCACAGCAGCTGTGTGAGGAATGGGAGGCAGTGGGAGCCAGTGAGAGGTGAAGGATGGCTCAGGTCCTAGGTGTGTGCTCAGGGTATGAGTGATAAATTGCCTTCATTTGCCCAACCACCCCTCTCGCAAAGGGCAGCACAGTCCTTCTCTCTTGCTGTTACCTCTGCATTTCTTACTGTGGTGTCTCAGAGGAAGGGAGTCACTATAGCCTCTGCAAGCTCCCCAAATATCCAACCAATCCTTTGTAATCAGCCTAATCCACTCCACTAAAAACTGTAACAGACCTTTGTGGCACATTTTCAAGTAGCTTCTTTGGTCAGAACATAAGTTTTTAGAATAGAATGAGGATATTTTTGCATGTTTACTATTATTTTTTTTTTTTTTGTGGTGTTTTATGACCTCCAGAATAAGGTAGTTTTAGATAAACAATAAGTTGTGTATAAATCTCTTCCCAGGTTATCTAACCTCTTATGCATGATATGATTTCTGACAATTCTTGAGGATGTGTTTTCTCTTTCTTAACAATCCTCAGTCTGCATATGAAGCAAATGTAACTAAACAAGCAAACCTGGCCCATGTAGCTGGTTATCATAAAGGCTTGTGTATCCTGCACTTGGTGTGTGTTTGCATTCTGTGTTTCTTATCTGATTTCATTTCCTAATTCAGAGCTGAGTATTCTAGAGCCTCAGGCACTTGGGCCAAGATACATATATTCTGTTTTTTCCCATGTGCTCACTGATGAGTTTGTTTGTGCTCTGAGGAGCACCTCCTCAGGAAGGTGCCTTTAATATAAAATGTGAGTGCACTGCATTTAAGTAAAGCCTTGCCCTTGGAGTGCACATCAACCCTTGCTGACAGGAGCACTCCATAATGTGCAGTCGCTGTAGCAATATGGTCAGACGGGAAACAGCATAAAAGTCATAAAAACAGTTAATAAAGAAAGCTAACAGTAGCCTTAAAGTATTTTTCACATTGCAGTATATTAGAGACTAGAGCCTTTATATGTCCATTTTTTGCAGAGTGAAGTGAGAACTTCTTTCCCAAGGACCAAGTTAGTTGGCTGGCACATCAAGGGTGTGAGTGTGCAAAGAGGGAGAGAAACAAAGCATTCAGCCTCATTATGTTTATTACCCCCTGGGAGTGTGAAAGAGTTTGTCTGCATCCCATAGGAAATGGAGCAGTGCAGCAGGATTTACACAATATAATCAGTATAAATTGTAAGGGAAATTCAATTCCACTTCACAAAGCTCTCACTGTGTGCTGCCATAATCAATAAGAATAGTACTTGTTGAAGATAATATATCAAAGTATTTTTTTATGTCCTTCAAGTGGCTGTAGGTATCCTGCATCTTGCTGATTCAATTCTTTGTGAGAGTACTGTAAGTTTTAACTACTTTATAAATGAAACCCTCAGGTTCTTGGAGGGAGTGAAACTGCCCATTCAGCAGTTCCCATGTATTGGTTTCTGCCCCAAGTATTCCACCTTTTTCTAAGAAGCAAAATCAGCTCTGCTCCAAGACTGGTCTCAGGCCTTCTGTGTAGAGAACTTTTTATGTCCAAAACATGGTTTGATTTTCAAAATGAAAGGGAAATCTACAAAAGAATCATGCTTGGCATGGTTTCAAGCACTAGGAGCAACCTGCTTGGAGATTATCCCATTTTCTTCACTGTGGAGGATTATAACAACACAATTTAATGTAGAACAGACTTTGAATGTGGTGTTCATCCCTCTTTATGCCAGAGTAATAAATTGTGAGTAAAAATGGTTCACTAAATGGAGAATATACACTGGCTGGATTATGGAAGCTCTACATGAACAGAAAGTGAAGAGATCATATTGAGAAAGGAGGTCAGGTAGAGGGGCTACAGAGAAAAGAATAACAAGGTGTCCAGGTAATAGATAAGATAAATCAGGTGTCCTTCTTGGTAATGCAGGACAGAAATCAAAAAGTCTTAAAATTGTAGTCTGCATACAACCTCCAGTTTTAAAAAATGAGTTGGATGTTTTAATATTTTACGAGTTGATCTCTTCTTGCCTTCCAAGACATGTCAGTATAAAAATTCCACTGGAACTTGAAGCTTTAGGTCATACATCATTAATTTGCAGCTGATTTCAGTGGCAGGTGCATGAGGTTGGTAGAGCTTTTCTTTTTCCCAGAGATCTTGGGCACCAGTCACTTCAAATGACATCAATAAAAATGATCAAGGACTGGTTTCCTTGAGAAGTGAATTATATTTTTTGTTTTTTTAAAATCACATGATTTTGTACTCTGGAACACAGTTAATTAATGATAGAATGGACTTTTAAATTTACATGTTAAGGTAAAGGCTGAGGCTTACTGTATTGCTAAGGGCATAATTATTGAGCATAGCTTAACAAAATAATATTTAACTTAATTTTTTTAGTTTGTTTTTTTCAAAAGTATCCTTTTTTAGCAACATGGATAGCAGTACTGAACCAGGACATATGTTTTGAAGAGGATTACACAGGGTTGATTGGCCCTTTAACTGAA
>VWYO01025559.1:417561-462173 GCA_013400275.1 Rhadina sibilatrix | reverse complement strand
TATATATATAATATATATATTTTAATAGATAAAAGTATTAATGATTAAAAGGCTTATGCTGGTTTAACATGGATAGCAAGATCCAATTACTGACTGGCTTTGAAGTTGACAGCTTGATTAACCAATTAGAAAGATGACACACCTCTGGGAACACACAGACTTAAAAATCAGAACCACCCTGGGAAAACATCTCTTTCTTCCTGCTTGTGAGCAGGTACCACCGGCTGTGGGGCAGCCAGGCAGGCTGGGTAGAAGCTGCTGATGGGGTTGGGGAAAGTCACAGCCACTAACATCTGGACGATTTTAAAGCTTGCCTGCCCCCTGCCAGGGGGNCTTAAAATTGTAGTCTGCATACAACCTCCAGTTTTAAAAAATGAGTTGGATGTTTTAATATTTTACGAGTTGATCTCTTCTTGCCTTCCAAGAGATGTCAGTATAAAAATTCCACTGGAACTTGAAGCTTTAGGTCATACATCATTAATTTGCAGCTGATTTCAGTGGCAGGGGCATGAGGTTGGTAGAGCTTTTCTTTTTCCCCGAGATCTTGGGCACCAGTCACTTCAAATGACATCAATAAAAATGATCAAGGACTGGTTTCCTTGAGAAGTGAATTATATTTTTTGTTTTTTTAAAATCACATGATTTTGTACTCTGGAACACAGTTAATTAATGATAGAATGGACTTTTAAATTTACATGTTAAGGTAAAGGCTGAGGCTTACTGTATTGCTAAGGGCATAATTATTGAGCATAGCTTAACAAAATAATATTTAACTTAATTTTTTTATTTTATTTTTTTCAAAAGTATCCTTTTTTAGCAACATGGATAGCAGTACTGAACCAGGACATATGTTTTGAAGAGGATTACACAGGGTTGATTGACCCTTTAACTGAATAGTTCATTTCTTTATAATGATACTCAGAAAAAGAGGAAGGAAGAAGAAGAAATAAATAGGTGGGGAAGATGTAGGCAGTGGTGCCCAGGTGGCTTCTGAACCTTCAAATACTCCTTCCACCTTATTCTGTTGTTCTGTTCTTTTAAAATATACATTCTATTTCTTTACCACTGTAAATCCTAAGTGCTCAGCTGCAAGTCTGTTTAAAATAAATCTTATTTTTACAGTGGAGGCTGACTGTTTGACTGTTTTCCTTTAGCAATAATTTTTGCATTTTATCCCTGCTGCAATCCATGAGAGACAACCCCATAACAGCAGTGCAGCGAGCAAATCAATACTTTTTAGTCTGTCTGTATTTATCATTCAACATCTGTGGTAGGTTTTTTGCTATTTATAGCNCGATTTTAAAGCTTGCCTGCCCCTGCCAGGGGGGAGGTGTCTGCTGAGCCCCTGATAGCAGCAGCACCGGGCTCAGGCTGGGCTGGGCCCGATTGTCATCAAGGGGTGGGCGGGAGGCATCTACGACCCTGGGTGTTGGGATTCCTGGCTGCTGTCTCCCCAGGCCACTCTGATCTCTTAGCATGAGCTCCCCTGCCCTTCACCCCCAATCGGCGTGACTTTGAAATGTGACATAGTGAGCTGCAGTCTGAGAGAGAGAGGAACCTGGGCAAGATAGCAACTCTTTCCTTGCACAGATGAAATTTCCAAAGCCCTAACCCTTCTCTAAGTGAGAGAAAAGACCAAACTGGGGACATATTAATAAATCTATACCTTTAAGCCTGCTTTGCTTTCTTTCTTTTAATCCTATCTCACAGAGGAAAAAGAGAGTTAACACTCAAATCACTGCACTAAATTTGGTAAACAGGCAAACGTGAAACCATTACAATGTGGTACAGAAAAGCCTTGAATTCTTCTCAAATACATGCAGAGTATTTTTATTCAACACATTTGCAGAATGATTTTTCATCTCGTTCAAAAAATAGGTGTGCATGTGTTTCTGGACATGAAGAGTTTATATTCTAAAGTATTGTGACAGCAAAGAAGATTTTGGATATCCTTGTTTGTGATAAGAGAGTGTGGTTGTGATTCTCCCAGGTGTCACTGTAATAGTGCTGGGAAATAGTTGGAGCTGGGAACTGTGTCCAGATACCTCCAGCTGAATGTCCCTGCCTTGGATGCAAAGCCCATCTTCCTCTCTAATGGAAAGGTTTTGTTGCTGTTGTTGATTTTGTTGTTTATTTTTGTTTCAAAATTACTTATAGTATGATTTCAGATGGGCACATTTTGAAAGGAGTTTTATAGTTCCCTCCTGCTATTTGAAAATTACCTGGTGAGCATCTTCCTGTTTTTAGGAGGAGTCCTGAACTTGAACAGCTTCAGATCTTGTCTTGAACTGAAGGAATCTTTGTTACTGAAGGAAATAAATGTGATTTGTAACACATTTAACAGAATGACAGTGTAAAAGGAACACATTCTCCAAGCAGTTTTGCATAAAGAGCTGAAGAGCTGAGCTCTTGGCCTGACAAATGTATTTGAGGTTCTAGAGAGATGTGCTTGCTTTTATTCCTTACTTTTCTGGGGGCCTATATCTGGTTTTCTGCAAGCTACATTTGACATATTTAAACAATATTGTTCAGAAATTATTTCACCTGTCCTGCTCCTTTGTATTTGAACAGAAATCAAAGCACCCAGATACCAGACAATGAAAGATACTTACCAGTGGCAGGATTTTATTTCTTCACAGAAACTCTGGGCCAATTAGGTAATTGCTGTAATGGCTTCTGGAACTGCCTTTGGAGTGTGTCACATGGTTGATGTAATGATGGGGTGATTGGATTATCATGTTCACCTGGACATGCTGGACATGCTTTGGCTTTGATTCTCCATCAGTTCTGTGGGAAATCAAACTGCTTACCAGTCCCACTCAGTGAGGGACTGTCGCAGATACCTGTTCATTATCAAAAGGAAATGGTATTTTCTCATGGACATATGTTCTTTGGAATTCCCCTCTGCAACTCTCCAGAAACCTGCTTATCACCGTCAGAGATGGTGTATGCACAGATCTTGAACACTGGGGCTTGTAAAGGGACTGAGAAACTAATAAAAGTGTGACAAAAGTACTTACCCTAAAGGGAAAAGGACTTGCATATTGATTACCCTGAAATGAAATAATCAAAAATTCATGATGGTGCATTGTGGATTAAGTGCACATCTTCATGACTAAACCAAAAATGAAATTGGGGCTTAGAATAGTTTGCTACCAACAGAAGTAGAATTTTTTTCTCTAAGAAATAGCAGAAACTTATTCTGGCATCTGCACAGCGCTTGAAATTATTTTAAAGTTCTTATGAATATTTTGTTATCAAAAGACTCAGATTAATAAGAAAGCAATGCAATGACAGTAAACAGTGCAAAAAGGAAAGATAATTTGTGGTCACAATGTGAAGGTAGTGTAATGTAAAGGACAGGATCTGCTTTATCAAGTATGAATGTCCTTTACGTCCTTGTATATGGGAACAAGTATTGGAATTTACTCAATAGGCTGAGTAGGTGACATGGAGTTGAATGTTTTGTGGAACTTTTTTAATTTCAAGGGAGTTCCAATGGAATTTTTACACTAACCTTGGGTGCTGTGGATGCAAAACTTTGAGGTCATGGAATTACATGGTAAAATAAAAGTATCCAGCCAGAAATGTGAAGAATTTGATGCTTTACAACTGAACATTTTGGCACATCCTATTCCCTGCCTCACTCCTAAACAAAAAAATTGCACAATTTGGTCATGTGTGTTGTTTGAAGGCTTGAAGTAAGTGCATGCTTTGGGGCTTATGAGACATCTCACTGATATCTCAGTGAAATACACTTAAGTGTAACTCATTTCATTTTGGCCATGATTCTGGCTGGCCCCAGTCTGCAAGCCAACAAAACACCTGCACACAGAATAAAGAATCCTTTAAAATAATTTGGCATTAATTAAAACACACTGAGCACATTTCCAGTAATGTTTAGGAAAATGATTCATGGTTGCCAGTGATGCATTTTTTGAATTCTTGCCTGAGAAAATGGGAGATTTTAGCTCATGCTGTAATTAAAAGTTGCCCCTTCTGGTGTTTAACACTGTATAGGCAGCTTAGAGCAGGCTGAAGAGTGTCTGACCTAAGGGAATTGTGAAGGGAATTTGGGGAGGCAGGAGGCAGTTGCCTGAACTGGAATTTGGCCAGGAAATGGGAGCTAATATTGCAGTGCTTATTAAACCTTGTGAGTAATGAAGAACCATCTTTTAGTGCCAGGCAGAAATGAATGCTGTTGATCTTATAATGACTTGGCAGGATTCACTTTTTTTCAGAACAGTTAAATGGCTGACATTGTCAGGAACTAGGAAGTACTCACTGGATAAAGCATTTCTTTTGTCTGGTAGGCTTCTCTCTGGCAAATTCCTTTTTCTCTGCAAAAAATATGGTTAGAGGATCAAGAAGAGCATTCTTCTTGACTTTTTAAGTGAGCAGCCTTGTTCTTTGTTGCCAAAAACGTGTTGGGCATTGCAAGATGTTTCTGATAACTGCCAAAAAGGGGGTTTGCAGGATATAATTTTCCTTTTCAGGATATTCCAAATGGTCATACTTTGTGTTCGTGATAGGATCTTTGTATTTGATGATAGAGTGTATTTATCAAAATTATTCCACAGCTTCTATAAATATCCTATTATTGTTACTATATTATATTTTTCATTTTCAGTGTGAAATCATGATTTTCAAATATTTAATCAAGATTTTGAATCCTGAATTTAACATGAGTATTTAACTTACAGGTTAATGTGGTTTCTTTTTGGTTCATCTGTCTCCTTTAGCTGAAAAATCTTTCCAAAAAATTGCAAAACTCTTGTCTAAAGTAGAACTATACTGATTCTTTGTTTAAGCAGAGATGAAATAGAATTATTTCAAAAGCTTACATTTCTCAGAGGAACATTGGGACCCAAGTGATTTCAAGGAATTCTTTAGGAGATTGTGAGAAATCTAAATTAGCATTTTCTATATGTTATGCCTACCCAGAAACTGTCAGAATAACCAGCAAAGTTTGCCTGAGGAGGCAATATGGTTTTATTGATAGTCTAAAGATCACAAATCTTGATTTTTATTCCACTTTAACTTCCCACTCTATATCTGATTTCTTTCAGTTTTTTTCTGCTGCTTTTGTTTAATTAGGCTGCCAGACCTTTGGTTAGGGACTATTTCACTGTTTTTATCCACTGTAATTATAATAAGAGTATGTGAGATTGTCAGCATTGTGTAGAATAAATTTCAAGTACTTTAAACTAATTTGAAATTACCAATTTCACCAGGATTCTCATTCAGCAAGGCACTTGACTGTGGGGTTCTCTTAGCATAAGAATGCCACTCGATTATTTTAAGGGTTGAATTCAAACACCTGCTGAAGTGCTTTGTAGTGAAATATATTCTAGAGTAAAGCTGCTCAGAAATGCACTTATAACCAGAGTTTAATTTATTCTAGCTCTATCTTACTTCTGAGGCAGACTGACATGCTTATGGGAAGGAGCTCAAAGCTCTGGTTCATGTGAAAAGGGGAGATTTCCTTGACTCTTAGTGTTTGATTTGTCTGTCAGCACCTCAGGGAAACTGAGACCCTTGTGCCCGACCATTCTGTCAGTGTCCCAGACACTGGGAGTGTGTCAGGAATCCTTCACTGAACCGTCCTGCTGGATCAGAGATGGTTCAACTGACTTGTTCAGGGGCACACATGAGCAGCATAAGGGAGACCCCTCAATGTGTCTTCCTCCTTTCTGATCCCTCAGCAGGTCACCCATTTTACTTGGTTGTGTTCCCTGCTGCTGGTGACTGCCTGGGAAGGACTCACATGGACAGTTCATGGAACAACATTCCTTATTAACAGAAAATTAGGTTAAGGTTTGGGGACTGCCAGTGAGTGTCTGACAGCAAAAACATATTCAAAGCCATTCAGAGAAGCTCTAATTCCCAGTAAAAGTATCTAGTGTGCAGAGTGCATTTCTTACCCACAGGGGAAGAAGATAGGTTCAGCCTGTTGACTGATCCCAGTAGTTATGATGGATTCTTCCCTAACTTACTCCTGATCTCAGCTTACTTTTATACTATTTCTTTATGTTTAGATGGAGCTTGAGGGACTCTTAGTCATACATGCCTTTGTTACTGATTGGTGTAAAATTCTTCTACTTTGCTCAGAGCTTTAGTAAATAAAGCATAGAGTGCATGCCCTGTGAGAGGTGGTCACACTCTGGGGTGGGTGACTTTGGGAAGGGGGATGTGTGTTAATACAATTGTGTTATAATGAACCAAGTTCATCCAAGGAGGGTGATTTCACCACAGTTCCTGGATCAGCCACAAGTCACCTCCTATCTCGCGTGGCTGACAGGCCCTGTGCAGTTTATCAGCTGCAAAAACATCGTCAAGATCCCCGCCCTGTCAGGACTTAGATGGAAGTTGGTCGTGGTGTTTCCACTCTGCTCCACCCTCCATTCCATCCCCCTCAGCAAGGCTGTGGCTGCAGGTTGTGTCTGTAGAGAACCATCCTGGAGCAGGCTTTGAGCACGCCAGCAGCATTCCGTCCAGGGAGCAGCAGCTGCATTTTAAACTGTAATTTCTGTACTGTTACAGCTTCTGCTAGGATGTGAATGTAACTTCTCAGTGTCCTCTAATTTTTTTTACCCCCAGCCATTTTTCCATCGGCTTGAGAAATCTGTATAAAAATGAATTAGGATCATTTTCCTTGAAAGTTGGAGAAGCTTTTCTCTTCTGTGAGAAAATGCACAGGAAATGCATTTAGTTAGTCTATGAGAGATGTATTTTGTTGCAGTGATTTTCACTAGCCCAGAGAAAGACCTCTAAAAGATATGATAAGGCAGTCTTGCTGTGTTTTAGTCTACTAGACTGTCAGCTGTTTGTACCCAGTGTTGGAATGCTGAGACTTTTATGTATTTAAATGCAGGTAGAGAGCTGGATAGTAAGAAAAAAAAAAAAAAAAAGAAAAAAAAGAAAAATGTGAAACCTTTGACTACTTTCCTTAACCATTTAGACAGTTATGGTCTAAGATCTATTTAAAGACTCCCTCCCTCCCCGCCCTGTTTCCTTTTATCAATTTTATTTTTATTTTAAGTTGCTCAGAGCACAAGTCTTATGAGAAGCAGCTGAGGGTACCAGGGTTCTTTAACCTAGAAAAAAGAGGCTCAGAAGGGACTTTATCACTCTCTACCATGACGTGCAAACGTTCTGGGGGACCTTAGCACTCTTTGCAGCTACCTGAAAGGAGCTTGTAGCAAGGCAAGTATTGGTCTCTTCTCCCAAGTAACAAACAAAATGGCATCAGGTTATGCTGGGGGAAGTTTTGATTGGATATCAGGAAATATTTCTTCACTGACAGCATTGTCAAGCATTATAACAGTCTGTCCAGGGAACCAGTTGATTCACATCCCAGAGTGGTATTTAAAACACACGTAGATGTGGCGCTCAGGGACATGATTTAATGGCGGACTTGGCAGTTCTGGGGTAACAGTTGGACTCAATGATCTTAGAGATAATTTCCAACCTAAGTGAATCTTGATTTACCTGGAATGAAGCTCCATTCTACACAACTTTCTTGAGGTGAAGAATGCTATCAGAAAGATGTGTTAAATTTTATTGCAGCATTTCATAAATGGATGCTGCTTATTCAAGAAAACACATTTCAGCGGGCTGTGAAAATAAACAGAAAGATATGCATTATGTACAGACCATAATGTGAGTAGAGAAGGCTGCATGCACAAATAGCAGATGCTAACCCAGCAGATGTTGCAAGGAAAATTACTGTTCAGGAAAAAAGCTTGTGTTCAGGCCCACATGCTGTATTTATACACACTTTGTTAAAACCCAAAGGTAAATCTGTTTTTCACAAAAATTGTCAACCCCAGATTTTACTCGGAGGACTGGAAACCCAGCATTCACTTCCTTCAGCAGTAAGACTGTGTCTTGATTGCCATCTTCTTTCTTTATGTAAATAGGAGGAAGAGATTAACCTGTGTAATTAAGAGATTGCTTTTGCTTGATTTTCCTAACTGGTATTTCCACCAGACCTAGAAAATAATCAGCAGCTTGCAAGATGTGCATAATGCGGGTGGGTAGGAGTCAGCCAGGCAAACTCTTTGTCACACCCATGTATTGCACATATGGGGCAGCTTGCCCACCAGAACTTTCTGTCCCTCCCCTCATAATCTGAGCAGGGGAGAGAAAATATAAGGAAGGGCTCATGGGTTGAGATAGGGCATGGAAAGATCCCTCACCAGCTGGTCTCATCGGCAAAACAGATTTGACTTGGGGAAATTAGTTGAGTTTATTGCCAATCTCAATCAGAGCAGAATGATAAGAACTGAAACAAATCCTAAAAACACCTTTCCCCCCATCCCTCCCTCCTTCCTGGGCTCTACCTCCTCCGCCTCTCTGGTACAGAGAGATAGGGAACGGGAGTTAAATTCAGTTAACACACATTTTTTCTGCTGTTGCTTTCTCCTCAAGGAGAGGGCTCACTTCCCTGCTCCAGTGTGTGTCCCTACCACAGGAGACAGTCCTCCATAAATTTCTCCAGTGTGAGTACTTCCCACAAGCTGCAGTACTTCATGAAGTGCTCAAGCATGGGTCCTTTTTCCTTGGTTTAATTCTGTTCACAGTTACATTTTTCTTCTTCATGTGTAGTTAAGCAGCTCAAGAAAAATCTCCCTCCCAAAATACCTACTCTGTCAGAGATAACCTGTCTTGGATGTAGAGTGTGTTATGTCATTGTCAGGTGTCCCAAGTTAATTAGGGAGGATAAGACATGGCATAAGAAGCTACCAACATTCTTGAAAGGTTGAAGACCAAGGGTCAGGGAGAAAAGGGTGGAGCTGTTCTGCAAAAGAAATCAAGATGGGAGCAAGGGTGACAACTCTGCATGCAGGGAATGGCTTCTAACAGGACATCTCCTGGCAGTCTAATCCCAGGTTGCGCAATGTCATAGCAGAGCAGCCTTGAAGGCAGTCTCCAAGTATCTGAGTTTTCTTAAGCTTTTCTGACCTTACAAGAACTTTCTCCATCAGCAGAAAGTGGCCAAGAACCTTGCAGACACAAATCACAAGACAAGGGGTGTAATGCTCAGGACTCCTGCGTGGTTCAAGATGACAGATTTTGTATTATTGTCTGGTTTAGGCTTTCTGTGAGAAGTTACAGAATGCAAAATTAAGAACATGGGATAAAAAATATTAAAAAATACAAAATGAAATATTAGGCTGATTTTTATTCTACCAAGCACCGTTTTACCCATGTGCACCAAAAGGACAGATTTATATCTGTGCCCCATGGTCTTAAAGCTTATACAAGGATCCTCCTGAGGAAGATATGACAGTTGCGTATTTTTCTCAGTAAATGATGACTTTCCTTTTCAATAGGAAAGTTCAGAAGGGGAACCTCATGGAATCATGGAGTGGATCATTTAAGTCCAACCCCGAACTCTGCCTCAAACTCTTCAGCTTTAAAAATGCAGAACATTTCAAATGGAGACAGTTTCTTTTAATCAGCATTGCAAAATAAAGCAAGCTTTCCACAAGGTGTCATATATTGACTTGCCTCCTTTTTTGACATTGGATTTAGTGTTGAAGTGTCAGAGATTCCCCTGGGACTGAAATTCTGTTTTCTACATAACTGTAAGTGGATCTGCTTCACTTGCTGTACAGGTTTGATTTCTTAATTTTTAATGCAATTACTCTTGATTTATATCAGTAAGTGAGAAGGTGTTTTTTAAACCAACAAACATGAGCCACCTGGGTTTTCTTAATTGCCAAAATTAGTTTTTCACATATGCTTGCTTTTTATGTGATGGAATTATTTTATTTAAAGCCCAAGTTCCCATTCAAGAGGAGAAGGAGGAGGAATTCCTATTTGCCATGCTGGTGCCAGATGAAGTGATTTATAAGTGTAGTTCTGTGCAATGTTGTGTGGGTTTTCTAACTCTCCTCAGAAACCAGGGCTTTCCCTGGCATCTTTAAAAATCAGAATATTTGTGCTTTTCTTTCCAATTTCCAGACTGGTGTCAAACCCAGCATAGCACTCTCGAATATTTGTGTTATGGATAATTCTTATTTAACTCTGTCTTGCTTGAACTAGTACTTTCTTTTAGGTTTTGAACAGGTCCGTACCACAGTAAATACACAAGTGACTGGAAGAAACCTCTTGAACGTTTTCCTTTGCAAGGTTCAGTATGTTCATGTTAATCCAGCATGTCTGGGAGGCAAGAGTTTCAAATGAGACATTTCTAGAGAACAAAAGTTTTAATTTTTGCATCTTTCAAGGGGCATTGTGCATGCTTTTGGAATGGCCCTGTCTGGAAGATGAGAAGTAAATGTGAGTCCTGTGAGGACATTCGGAGTGTTCATTACTATTTTATTAGTACTAAAAGAGGGCCTAACTAAAACAATGTTTGAGGGTTATTTCAGTGACTTCCATTGTCTTTATTTTTTTTCATTATACCCAGAATTAATATAAAATTAGATAGGGGTTCTTTATCCCACTTGCCTTATGTTCCTGAGAAACACAAGGCAAAAATAGCTTCCTTCTTACTAGTCCTTGCCTTTCTGGTCCTTTTTCACTGTCATTAAGAACTTTTTGATGACACATAAATAGTGCAGCCAAATATTTGTAAATTCATAGGTGAAAAAGGGCATATTTTACCCAGAAACTTCACACTGTTCATTTTCTATATGGCTAAATTTAATAAGCAGACTATTTGTACATTTATATTGATCCTGTTGAATGACTGAATTGGTCAAAAGGACGAGCCCAGCTGCGGATGGTAGTAGTAGTGATATATATATAATGATATAGTTACATAGAGACATACTTTCTGTCTTCCTTTTATATATAACTTATCTGTTGAGACTTTCTAATATTCCCATTGAATAGCGTAAATGAATAGCTATTTCTGGACAAATTAAATGTTAATAAGTCCTTGTTATAGATGTCAAGACAAGTAGCACTAATTGAATAATACTGATGGTTCCCTGATAAGAATCAATGACCCAGTCTATAAAGCCTAAAAAATTCACATTCAGGTACTTGCTTAGGATAAATTAACATGGAATCCATGTTACCAACCCAGCCTTACAGGTTTGTAAGGTTCTGCTTTAGTTGCTTAAAGGATACCTTGGTGCAGTTTCTCTCTCATTTGATTTTAGAGTTTGCTTTCTTTTCATTAATCTAGGGAGAAAGACTTGGATAAGAGAAATGTAGAGTTTTCTTTCTAATGTTTAAGTCTATTCCTCATACTGCAAAGAAAAATGCAGTATTCAGAGAAAAATGCACAATATGGAATGAGTCAGCTCTGAGTAGTATTCTCAGGGATGAGAGAATGTGCCTGTCATGTTTGTATCTAGATAAAAATATTCCATGAATCTGAGGGGAGAAGCACATAGAATAGTTTTATTAGTTTGCATATATATGACAAATAATGTAGTTAGAAAGCCACTTAGTATGCCTTGTAAAATGTTATTTTACTGGTTGTGCTGATAGTTTGTTATCATTCTGGGTTTTTTTTCCAGTTTCTTACTTGTAAAAAAACAAATATTTTTAGTGTATGAGTTATAAGTTTACACACATTTTTGTACCACTGCTGGGATTTTTCTAACACCTTCTTGATAGCATTTTATGTTGTGTGATAGATGTAACTGGAGTTGCTGCAAAATAACTACGGAAAGGTCAGGAGAATTTGTTCTCTGGATAATTCCACAGTTTATTTCAGTTTCTGCTGAAAGAAATGTGATGTATTTGAAATTTGAAGGGGAAATCAGCTCATGTTTTACATATTATCCCTCAAAATATTTGTGAATCCTTCAATAGAAAAATATGGCTCCACCCTTTTTGTTTCTTTTCAATGAAAGATCTCTGCAGAACAAAATTCCCCCTTTTTAATCTGTTTTTATCAGTGTGAGTGGGGAATAAAGGAGGATAGAGATGAGCAATTTCTCCCCTCCTTGTCTGTTGGAATTTTACTACCGTAAAATGCTGTCCGGGGAGAGATCAAGATAAAGAGCTGAGCTCCAAGCTAAATGATCAGGGGCTGGAACCTGTGGGAACTGAGCACACCAGGAACTGTGAGTGTCTCTCCACAAGTACCTGTTGTCTCCATGGGGGCTGGAGCTGGAGACTTCATCTGGAATCCACCAGATCAACTGTATTTAAATTTACAGCATGAATCTACTGACCTTAATACTTGAGTGCAGTTACTGGTGTAGAGTCTTTACTGAACAGAGGAAATATTGCCTAACAAAAGAAAGAAATAGAAGTTTGTGATTTATGAAGTTCCCTCCCTCCAGTGTCTCCCTTGACCATGACAATGGTCTCATATCTGGTTACTTGATTTACAGGACCTGGTAGCAGAACATCAACATTTCATGCTTTCCTTCCCTGTAGACAGTGAACAAAAAGGTCTTTTATTCTGGGCTCCTGTCCATGCCGCTGCTGTTATTTTGTTTTAATTGTATGATAAGGAACAAGTTAAATTGAATCTATAGTTAAAAACCGTTGGGTTGACAAGAGATTTATTTAGAATGCATTTAAAAACATTAGCGGGGGAGAAAGATAAACTCGATTTGATGGATTGAAAACTCTAAATGGCCTTGAGATTGTCAGTGAGAGCTTGATGGAAGACTGCTTAGCTCTTATCAATGAGCTTTTTCTAGCAGTCTGAATGAAACTGTTTTGTTTTCCCCCACATTGAATCCCTCATACTAGTGGTGGCTTTCTGTCCCACCTGCACCACCCATATTTTTGCCCTGTTGACCCAGTTGTTGTTCCCACAGTCCATTCCTCCATACTGTTTCAATATTTTAATATTTTAATTTTAATATTAAATATGTCCATTTTAAAAAATATTTTTATCTTAAAATTTTAAATATTTTATTTCTCTTTTAACCTCTCTTACTCTTGACAAAATGAAGCACCTCAGCTGCACTGATCTGTTTTGGAACTTGTTTGAACATCTGAATTTTCCATGCATATTTGAGATGTTGGTACATGTATGGTCTACTCAGTTACTTTGAAAATAATGGATTAAAACCATCCAAAAGGTTGTCCTGAAATTGTAGAGCCTCCAGATAGAATAAAGTTGGATTTAAACATCTCTGTAGAACACAAGAAGCTTTCACAGTAAAAAAAGTACTGAATTATAAGTGGTAATTATAATTAGTGAATTATAAGGTAGGGTATATTTTTAAATTTTTTTTAAAAATTTTTTTTACCAACCTTCTCCTACCCCAGACTTAATCAAGTCTGTGAAAGCCACATTATTTGGATAAGTGTGATTACAATGAGGTGTTTGCAGCATGAAACACTTGGGGAACTTGCAAGAAATCGGAGAAAAGCATGAAAGCATCTCCAAATACAATGGGATTTTGTAGAATATCATTAGCAACTCCTATTTTGAAATGAAGGTATATTCAGTAATCCTGTGTGTGTCATAAATATAAAAGCTGATTTTTTATACTAGTAGAAACAATATCTGGAAGTATCACTGGGTATCTCTGTGTGATTTGTAAGAAAAGAATCTCCTAAACATTTGCATGCACATCATCAATTTTTATACATTCAACTCTACTAAAATAAGGATAATATTGCAAGTGGGCCAAATTACTCAATTGATTTCTGACAGCTGAATCACCACAAGTAATACTTTAACATGATAATAGGTTAAAATAGCATCTGAAGAACTCTGGCCTGATTTTGCGGATCTATTGATTTTTTTTTTTCAGTAATCTGTGAACAAAAGGCCATATTGACTTTCTTTAGTCTTGGTTCTTGTGGCAACCTCTGCTCTGATCCTCTCCCACATCTTTTGAAAGAGAGTATTGCTGTTATTCCTTTAACCACAATCTCCTTGTTATTTGTTGTCTGTAGTGTGCTTGTGTGAATGCTTCCTGCATAATAACTTTCCACTGAATTTTGAGTTTTTCTTATACATCCCCATGGCAATAGTCTGTACAGAGAAAAAGATCCTATTTGGGGCAAACAGGTTGGGCATTGGCAGGGAATGGTTGTGAAATAGAGCTGAGTAAGTGCATTGTGGTTTTGCGTGCTTGACAAATATTGGTAGATAATTCAAAAATCTATTTAAAATGAGCCCCAGACCTTGAGACAGCAGTTTAACTTTTACTCCTGTGTCTGATATGAGTCCTGATTCTCTGAATAAGTCTGAACTACTTAAGAAGTACATTGGTAGAAGTCAAATTTCTAGTAAACTATCAAATTAGATTAAATTAGGTTAAATTAGGAATTAAATATATATTAGGAAACCTTTCCTTCAATAATAATAAAGCAAAAAATATTCCAAGTGCACCTGAATGATGGGGATACATGATGCTGACAGGCAGGTCTTAGTGGGAAAGCAGAATGAGATACAGTAAAGAACAACAACAAAAAAATCATTTTTTATGGATTTTCTGGACTGTCTATTATGATATGATCCTTTCAAAGCACAGAAAATAATATTGTTCAAGAAGCATCCATTGAGTGTTTTGTTCTCTCACTGAAAGCCTCATGTTCTGCACTCTAATCTGACTGAAATGTTGCCTTCTTCCTTCTTAGAGAAAATTCTGCTGGATTAAAGAGAAATATAGGAAGTCAGGATGTTATTTAAAGAGGGAGGACTTGCTAGAACTCTGGGAGGTTATGGGCACTATGGGTTCCACTGAAGTAGGTTTTCCTGCAGTGAAGTAATGCAGAGGTTCTCAGATGGATATCGAGCTGTCCTGGGGGATTTCATTATTTTCCAGCTCTTTGACTGTAGAAGGCTTAGTTTCCCTTCCAACAGTGCCTTTAAACTGACTTTTTACCCCCCTGAATTGCACAGTATTTTATAATTAATGGATAAAAACAGGTGAACAGCTACAACAAAGCCCACACAGGATCTTTTTAAATGCCCTTTTTTAGGATTATTGACTTCCACAGGGCTGAAATCGATGGAAAATACAGTCTTGATTTCCTCAGTGCACAAACCCATGGAAATCTATAACAGCCTCAAGGGAGAGAAAATCAAAGTTCATGGGTTCAGCAGCTGTGAGAAGACTCATCATCTCCAGAGCGGAGCATGCATGTTGTCAAAACAGTTTGCTACTAACAAAAGTATACTTTTTTGAAATATTTTATTTTGGCTTATTTCTGCAGTATCTGCACTGGCTCATCCTTATTAAACTGCAGGAAGGAAGGGAAATAATTCCTCCCTGTTAGCTAATATCAGATAGTAAAGAGTACCTGCAGGAGTACAAGGATGTACTTTATAAACAATGCAAAAGATACAGCAAAGTGGCCATGTGGTAGAAACTTGTGGTTCCTTTTTGCATTTCACTAGGAAGAGGAATGCCTGAGGCTGTGGGAATTAAGATCCATATCCAACGAAAGGACAATACAGAAAATTAGAGGGATTGCCTGGAAATAGTTTTATACCTAATGCTTTTCTTTTATATATGTTTAACTTCAGTCGAAGAATCAAATTGAAATTAACAGATTGAAACAAACATGATTATATCAAAAAGGGAAATGTGGAACTGATAAAATATTTTTCTGTACAACTTTTGATTTAACTGTGGAACTTTCAGCCACAGGAAGCTATTGACATCATGAACATAATATTTATGAAATGATAAAATATTTATATTGGATATCCATAGCTGCTCTAGTTAATGCCCAGTACTTGTGGAAGGGTTTCAAACAGGTATTTCTTGGAAATGAGGTTTGGGAGCACATGATTCTGCATCTTTTACTTTGTTTGTGTTGCACTGAGGGCCAGCTGTAGGTGCTGCTTTGCCCATACTGCAGGAGACAAATAGTAGGCCTTATTACCATTTACAAATACCCAATTTGGAAATTCTTTTTCAGTGAGGTTTTNTTTTTGTGTTTTTTTTTTTGTTTTTTTTTTTTTTTTTTTGTTTGGTTTGGTTTGGTTTGGTTTTGGTTTGGTTTGGTTTTTTTTTCGTATTTCTTTAACCATGAATGTGTCTAATACCCCCTGACATGTGAGGATGGAATAACCTTTTTGGAGAGGCTATGGGATCTCTGTTCTTTGATGTATTGAAAAAGTGCTAAGAGAAGACCATGTGCCATTCAAGCTGGTTATAATTCATAGTTAAATAAAAATCCTATAAAAAAGCTTCAAAATAATTTCTTGTCAGAAACTAACCTGCTTGTGACATTTATCCTCATGCTTAGTATTTGTTATTTAGGCAGAACAGGACAAATGTCAAATGTTTCCAGTAGTCCCATACATTTTCATGGGGTTTTATATCTGAAAACGTTTGTTTATCTGTTATTTTATTGCAGCTGTCTGCTTTTATTTTCTCTATGTTTTCATTGAGCACTTAAGACAAAGAAGTGGGGTAGATCCTGGCTGATACATTATTTGCAGTATAATGTCTCTAAAGCTCAATGCTAGTTTATTTTAAAGGTCTGTATGTGACTGTTTTTGAGCTGGACTACAGTCCTACAGTGCTTCAAAGATAAAATAATGATGTCATCTGACTACAGATGATACAGTATTGTGCATAATACTGTATTAGAACTTGCATTCTTCCAGAACCAAACTGCATGGTGGTTATATTAAGCACTGCCAAAACAAATCTTCTATAATTCTGAAATTGTGTCCAAATGATATTTTATTCAGCTTCATCACATTTTCAGCTAATCTCAAATGTAATCTTTCAATGATTCTGTCATGCAGTTGTCTAACAAGTTGCTCATGGCATAATGGAGATTATTCTTAGACAGTGAAAGACAGAACAAAGCCACCTACATGTGATTTATATCTCCTTTATTTGGAGATTCATTTTTCTTAGGGAAGAACATATGTGAGGGTTGATGCTTTGGGAAGCTGATTCTGGAGTAGTATTTTGGAAACCTAGCAGAGGGGTATATGAGAGAGAGTTATGGATAATGGGATACTGTGAGATTGAAGGCCTGAAACATTCCAGTGTATTCCTGAGCTTGTTTGCAGAGGGAAAGGAGGGATTTTAGCAGCACTGGAAAGATGAAAGAGAGAGCATTAATGGACTTGTGGATTCAATGCAGAAAGGGAAGTAAAAAACCAAAGATCATGGAATGGTTTGGTTTGAATGGGATCACTAAAGGCCATCTAGTCCAAACCCCCTGCAATGAGCCAGGGATACCTTCAACTAGATCAAGTTGCTCAGAGTCCCACCCAGCCTCACTTTGAATGGAAACATGGGGCATCTACAGCCTCTCTGGGAAACCTGTTCCAGTGTTTGACTGCTCTGTTCATGAAATATTTCTTCTTTATATTTATTCCGAATCTTCCCCCTTTTAGTTTAAAACTGCTTGTCCTGTTGCTGTAGGCCTTATTAAAATGTCTGTCACCATCTTTTAAGACCTCTTTAAGTACTGAAAGGTCTCAATAAGGTGTCCATAAAGCCTTCTCGTGTCCAGGGTGAACAGCCCCAGCTCTCTCAGCCTTTCTTCCTGGGAGAGGTGTTCCATCCCCCTGATCATTTCTATGTCCCTCCTCTGGACCTGCTTGAGCAGGTCTCTGTCTTAGCTCTGCTGAGGACCCCAGAACTGAACACAGTAGGGTTTTACCAGACCAAAGTAGAGAGGAAGAACCACCTCCCTTGCTCTGCTGGCCACACTTCCTTTTGTGCAGCCCAGGATACAGCTATTTTTCTGGGCTGTGGATGCACACTGATGGATTGTGTCTAGCTTTTCATCCACCAGTCCCCTCAAGTCCATCTTGGTAGGTCTGCTTTCAACCCCTTCATCTTCTCAGCCTGGAAGGATAAAAGGGGTTGTCCTAAAAGTAAGCAATAAGAAAAATCTGAAGTTTTTTTTCCTGTGGAATTAATTAACTTGTGACCTTGAAACTACTATCAAAACTCAGATGTGTACAGAAATGTGGAACACTTGAAGCAGCGTGCAACTGCTAAACACCAAATATTTTCCCTATTCCTGTTTGCATTTCTAGCATACATCTGCCTGCTGGTTCTATTTCCATTTGATAGGAATACCAAATGAAGCATTTCTGTAGTTGCAGCTCTATGAAATGGTCTGTGCTCATTTGTGGTGCTGCATTAAACTGTATAATAACTACATTAAACCAATATGATATGAACAGGGAATGATGTAATTAAACAGAAGTTTAAAGAGACAGATATCATTAGTTGAAGCCAGGAGATAGGAGGTACAAACTTTAGGGATGAATTAACACTATTCATATCTTAGGAGCTACCACCACAGGTGACAGAGCCACCAACCAATCTCACTTTTCTCACAGAAATTTGCCCTGCAGGTTTGGAACTGCTCTGGATGGAATCAGTTCCCTGCATTTGCTGCCAGAAATTCTCTGTACACTCTCATCTTCCTGTTTTTCTCTTCCAGGGGGAAGGTTGAGCTGAGAGGGGCTTTCTCTGCCATGTGGTTTCCTTTGTTCCCAGGGAGTCCATGACATTCAGCACCTTTGTGTCGGGTGCTTATTACTGGTATCTTGGTTGTTGCTGTTTTGTGTTTTAGTAAACTATTATTTTTTCACTTATGTCTTCTCACATTCATCTCTCCTTATAGGTGAAAGGGAAGGGGCTAAAAATATGAGGGGAGGTAACTAATTTTTGAGTTCGTGCCCTGTAAATTGTCTTAAACCAAGACAAAAGTGTAACTCCGAATTCCCATAAAGACACATTGTGTCTTTCACAGAAGACTCATTGTGTCTATCTCAGAATGCATTTTGGCTTGCTTGTGTTGCTTGGTCATGTAAATACACCTCAAACTCAGACCAGGATGAAACTCACCAGGCAGGCTCCAGAGATGTGAGATAGTCAAGGCCCCTCGTTGGCTGATGTAAATAATAAGGGAATAAGGATCTTTAGACAGGGATAAAGGCCAGCCCTGGAGCAGGGAGACTTGTGGGGCCATAGCAGCTGTGAGACTTTAGAAAAAAGCTGCTTCAGGGACCAGACTGTTCAGCAAATCTCAGCTGGTGAACCAAGGGAGAATCTGAGTCCATCCTGTGCTGGATGCTGAAGACGATCAGTTTTGAAAATGTGAGGTAGATACCACTTGCCCATGTAGTGTGCCTATCATCACATTGCAGCCTGCTACTTCAGCTCTGCTTCTGTTGCCTGAGTAATCCTTTCATGTGGTCAGAGCGAAATGCACCTGGAAAGGAAGCAGAGGAGACTCACAACAGTGGCTTGTGGTAACCACAGAATGAAGAGAGTAGGAAGGGATTGGCTTGAGGCCAGCATGCTCTAAGGTGCCGGGCACTGCTTACACCCCTGAGCAGCAGTGTTTTGAAATACAGGGTTCAGAGACCCCAGAGCCAGAGGTCAGCTTGAGCAGCTCAAATGTGGGACAGGCTAGTTTCTGTCCTGGGCATGGCAAACACTGGAGACAGACTTGTGAGGAAGTAGATGCCCCTGGACCACCTAAATCTAGAGCTCTAGAAAGTGGGACTGTCTGGAAGGTGAAAGCTTTGTTTTTGCTTTTTGAATCATAGAATCTTTTAGGCTGGAAAAGACTTCTAAGATCATCAAATCCAACCATTAACCCAGCACTGACCACTAAGCCATGTGCATAAATGCCTCACACCATATTCTTGTAAATTTTCATTGTCCTTGCAATGATCCTTCCAGAAGGCAGATGAAGTGGAATTCCTGATACTTTTTCTTCTTAATGACAGTTTCTTCAGTACTTCTTCATGTGCTTCCAGTTGGCATGGAAACCTGATGCTGAAACTCTGACAGGTCATCTGCAGGGCCCAGTGTTTCCAGCAGAACCTGCACCACTCCTGACTGTCTCCAGCTGATCTGTTGTCTTCACCTTAGTTCTAATTGGAAACTGAGCAGAAACTGGGGCAGTGTTCAGAGGCAAGGAATACAAACACTTTGAGTTCTTAAATAATGAATACAGCAGGCTGTAAAGAAAAAAAAGGCGTAGTGGAGGAAACCATAATCGGAAATATGGAATGCTATCTGATTTTCCCAGTATAATTTCCTTGGCTCAATTAGTGGCAGATTCTGCCCTGTTTTCACACTTGTGTGGTAGTAGCACATATTGAGCAACATTTGCTTTTGATCCAATCCTGTGACTGTGGTTATAATGCCCAGGCTAAGAATGAATGTCTGCCTTTTGGATTAGAGTACATTGGTATATTCATACTTTTTAAGAAAAATGAGTCAGCAGTTATTAAGAATTATATTGATATGCTCTTATGGTATTTATTAGGTCTTTTTATTAGACTAGATATATTTTTCACATCTCATTGTAGAAATATTTGTGAATGCTGGTCTCTGCTACCAATGAAATGATCCCATATATATGCGTAAGATAAGTATGTTTGTAAGTATTTGCTGCCCCAAGCTCAGAAAAGGAAAATGATACAAAAATTATGGAGAATATTTTAAAGATTTTTCTTCACTTAGTTGTTCCATGAGCTGATACATTCTATTTTTTTTTCCTATGAAATAATAGTGAAGACCTGCTGGAACAACCCTTCTGTTCTGCTTTGCCTGGTGCCTTTTTCAATCATGTCATTTACATGAGATTTTCAGCAGAATTGTGTGACATTGTTGCCCAAATATTTCAGCACGACTTTGTTGAAGTACTTTGTCAAAGTACTTTGTCACAGAGGTTCATTTATTGGGAAGACTTGAAGGAGGTACCACTCACATCTTTTATTGCATTGAACGTTTGACAAAAATCCATAAAATTGACAGTCACAGCTTCCAAATATCCCATAGTAGAACAAAGAGCCTCTCATTGTTTTGGATTATTGTTTTAACATGTCAGAGTGTATTTGAGAAACAATATGATTGCCTGTGGATAATGCACTTGGCCTCATTGTGCTGATTAAATAGATGCTTGGTTTGCAGGGAGTTCTGTAGCTTTCTGTTCAGCCTGACCTCTTCTCCTGGCTGCAATGAACCAGGTCTCATTAGCATTTGTTCTGCTCATTAGAGTGAGAGGCGATTGCCATCCTGAAAAACACCAAATAGCCCAGTGAGTCCATGAGCTGCTTTTCTTTTCCCTTGGCCTCCACCCACTGACGCTGAATATCCTGAACAAATGCTGGAGACAGTTGGCAATATTGTAGAATAATTGATCTCTGCATCTGGCACAATCTGTTTGGCACAGGCTGGCACTTTAAGAGTGAGTGTTGCACTTCTATTTGTCCCTTTGTCACCTTTTGTCTTATGTAAATATTTGTGTCTTTAGTACTGAATCTTCCATGTAGTTGGAGAAACACAGCACTAAGGCGCTGTAAGTGGGGTTCAGAATAACCCTGGCATAAAAAGCAGCAAAAACTTGATCATATATTCAGAAAAAAGAAAGTATACAAGACCAAATCTTTCTTTACAGCTCAAAGCACATTTCTTATCTGTTCTAGCAAACATTTTTGGTGTTCTTGCTCTTTTGGTGGCACGAGGGTCAGTTATTTACAGGGAATTGGTATGACCATGCTGCAAGTAACGATGGAGACTGACCTTGGTAAATATGAATTAACTTCTTTGGTCACAGTGAAGATATTTCAAACAAACACTTGAAAGAAATCAGAACCTCATTATAAAGTTGTGCAGTGTGCAGCAGCTTAAAAGAACTATATTGTTGACATGGATGGGCAGTGAAATGGGTCTGTGCTGCCTCAGCCCTTCGTGTCTTAGGTGATGCTCAGGCCATCTCATTCCATCCTTATAGGGCTCAAGACATGCTGCTACACACTGCAGTGTTGGGTATCACCTTTTGCAACCCCTGGGTGAAACTGGAAGTGACTGGAGATGTAACGAAAGAACTGTACATCTTAACAAGACATGCTTTGTCTTTCAAGAGGGAAGAGGTGGGCAAAAAGTGGTTTAATGAGATCAGAAACAGTTGGATAATCTGACATTTTGTAACTGTTCTAATTGTCTTCCTGCTGCTAAGTAAAGTGTCCTCTCAGACCCTTTGTTCTTTCATTTGGAGAGACTTGAGTCACTTCAGTGAGAATAGAGGGCATATCCTCAATTTGTATATATTATAATTAATAGTTGTATTTGTTTCTTAACCTGGGAGCACATCCCACATTGTCTCATAAACTTGTTGTATATATGGAAATAGATAAAAGCAACTTAGTGGGAAGAGATGGTTTCCATAGGTAATGAGGCAGATGTACTCAGTTTCTGTTAAAATCTCCAGAATGATCTCTACCACAACATTATTCACTCCAATGTCTGTTCTCAAGCACCAGAGCTCCTGCTTTTGCAATGTGTTAATGCTTTCTCAACCTGTGAAGCTTAAAGGTTTTAAACATAATGCTGAAAACAACTTCAGCTAAGGGGTGAACCAGAAACTTTGATATCAGAAACTGGTCTATCATCCAGGTAGAGAAGATACGCTCCCTATACACCCTGCAAATTAAGAGAAAATGGCATTCCTTGATAAGAAATTAATATTTTCTTTAAAGAAAAATAAAAATAAGGTGAATACAGAGCTCAGAGATAAGAAACAAATGGCTGTATATTTGCTGCAGTGCAGCTGTGAAGAATAAGCTGTGTACTGAAGTAGTGAATATTTGAGGACAGTTAATATTGCCTCCTTTGGTAACTCTTACCCTTTAGCTGCATGTCCTTCACTGTATTTTCCATATTTTATTGTTTGAATAGCATGCCTTTGCCACAGATGGCTGAAAGGAAATGGATAAATGAAAGCACTCTAAGAACTGATAGTTCCTCTAGTCCTCCAATAGCCCTATTAGTTATTGTCTGGACAGCCAATACTGTATTTCACTGTATAGTGATGCTTTCCTTCTGCCTACAGGAGCATCTCAAAGTGGGACTTTTAAAAGTATGTGGAGAAACAAAAGTTCTGCCTTGTTTTCTTTCTACCTCTTTTCTTTAAATGATTTTAAAAGGTCTTTGGAGAGAAGGGGATGGAAGCCTATGATTTCTTGGAAAGGTAGCATGCCTTTTGAGTTTTGATCTGTGTTAGCGGTTTTAACTCTTAGGTCTTCTAGCTGTCCATTTAGCTTAGAGGAGGAAATGATGGCTTAGATTTGTATGCCATATCTCATCAGGGCATTTCTACATTCCTACAGCAAAGCTGTTCTTTCCCTGCAATTCCTGCCTTTCTGGTATTAGCTGGGCAATGATGTGACAATAGGGTGATGCTTGCTGTTTATTTTTAGCTGTGTTATTTAGCTTGGGATGACAGGTCCTTCTGCTGTCCCAACTAATTGCAGACATCAGAAAATATGGTGTGATGTCTAGGAGGAAGAGAGAGATCTGACTTCTGGCGCAATTGTATGATTTATGAACAGGTTCATTTCTGCAGCTACAGCTCTTTCATTTATTCGCATCATCTAAGATGTGCTGTAAAGCAGAATGTTGTTGATAACTTAGAGTGAACTTTTGGACTTTGCCATGACTATGAGACTGCTGAAGTGCCAGACTGCAGCCTGAGGCTTGAATCAAGGCTGGGCTTTGTTTCCCTAAGGAAGTCACTGAATCTCTCCTTGCTTCAGTGGTGAGAATTAATTCATTTGTGTTTCAAAAATGCTTTGAGACTGTCACCTGGATGGAGTCATAGCAGTGCAGAGTGTGAACAATGCACTACAGGATGGCTCAGCAAACCAGAGAAGCACTGAGGCATGGACAGAGCTGAACAATATCCAGGTATTGCTCAATCACATTTATGTCCCGAGGGATTGGAGTGCTGAAGTGTGAATGTGGGTTCTTTCCTTTGAAACACATGGAACAAAACAAATAATTTGTTTACTTGCAAGCTGTCTCTTTGATAGTCTTCATACCCACAATTTAGGTGTTGCAAGTGAAATGTAAAGCTACATTATCCACATGTGGCTCCTGACTTTTTTTAGAGAAATAGAGTAAAAATAAGTAGTGCTTAACATATTGTTTGCAAAGTAAACCTCCTGAGTTAAAATTCTGAGAGGACATCTTGCTTGAATAAGAAAATATACAAATACAATTGTGTATTATTCCTTTTCATGCCCACTGCTGCACTTGTATAAATAGCACAGATCTGTTGGTTCCTGCCATTTGTGGTTGGTTTAAAAGAGTGATGTCAAATGTCAAAGTTCTCCTAAATGTCCTCTCTTTTAAGATCGATATATTTTTTATTGTTTTCTAACTAGGATTTTCTTTCATAACATGAAAAGAAATATTAAATCCAGAACATTTCTGTTATTTATGGCAATATTTAAGCAACTGAAATTCACAGTTGGAAAGGAATTAATACTTTGCAAAGAATAGCACTTAGAAGAATTTTCCTTTTAGCATTAACAGTAAATCTGTCTGCAGACTTTGATTTATTCAGGTTTTTGATTTTTTTTCAGCAAATGCTTTTAAATATTTGCTCTCTTGATTGTTGGTGAATATTCAGTGTTTGAGCTCTGTGCCTATGAGCTCTGTGCCTACAGACTATTGATCAGAAGCATTTTAGAATGCTTTTCCTGCTCCTTGATTAGACAAACATGTAAGCTCTCTGGCTCAAATAATTGTATAGGTGAAGCTGAACCTTGGTTGCCAGGGACACTTCCTTGGGTTTTTAAAGTTTATCCAAAGCCCTCGGTCAGGAAAACAAGGTCACTCAAACGTTTTCGGAGAACCAAACAAAAGGACTCAAAAGAGGCTGAAAAAGGACTTAAAATAGCAAAAGAAATAGTGGTGGATATCCTTTTTTCAACTTTTTCCTTGTTGTATTCAGACTAAAGAATAAGGTAACAGATTATGTACATTCGAGTTATCACATGTGTAAATAGCAGTAGCATTAAAGATGATTGCCTGGACTGGGAGAACTAGTGCTGTTGAGCCTCATCCTTTACCTGTGACCCACAAAAATTCCTCTGGGTTTGATCCCCCCCAGTGCCAGTAGGGATATGGGCAGTGTGTTCTCCATGACTGAACCTGCAGCTATTTGGTGTCTGGGTGCTCTAGGCAGCAACTGAGATACACCTGCAAAAAGAAGGTTATTGTCTCTCTTTCCAACAAAACCACTGAGTTCCCTGCCACACTAGAGACTGGGAATAAGGAATACAAGAAAACTATTAAAGAGAGAAAGAAATGCTGCACCGTTCCTGGGCTGTGAAAGACCCTAGTAAAAAATAGACAACATTAGAGCTACAGGAAACACCATTTGAACTCTGATCTACTTCCTTTGAACTTGCCAGCTTTATTTCATAAGCTCCCTCTCTTTCCTGTAGGATGTCAGTGAGAAGAGCAGGAATTGTGCTTTTCATCCATCGATGTTGGGAAATGTCAAGCTTTCAGGCTCTGGCGGTGGGAGCTGGAGTCAGGGAGTATGAGATGACATCTTCACTCCCTGGCACTGTTCTTGACACGACCTCAGCCACATGCATCAGCTGAGGCTCACAAAGAGCATGGCAAGAGAAGGGTGGATGCCAGTAAAATACTTCTCACATTCAGTGGTGCAGAGTGAAGGTTGGAGGGAAAGCCAGTTCACCTTAGCCCAGGTTTTGTGTATCTAACTGTTTCCATGCACCTTGCTGTTTGCGCATCCTCTCCAGGTTTATGAAGTGGTTTGTACATGGACTGCTGGAAACGGAATTATTTATTTCATTTAATGCAGATATTCATAAACCTTTTGAAATCTGTTTGTTCTTACACTCTGTCAAACACTGAGGTTTGCAAAATACGTCATCTTTGAGGTCTTCCCTTTCACAGGGAAGTGAAAACAAAGATTTTGTGAAACTAATATGAGACTTTTGCTCCTGAAATTGGTAGGCCCAGGACTCTCAAGGTATTGGTTAATCACCCTGATTGGGCTACTCAAAAATTTAAAGCAGGCAAATCACAAATGAATTGCAAATAAGAGTTTTCTTAATTAAAATCTTTATACAATTCTTTTTTTTTTTTTTTTTTCCTGGCTTGCTGAGCAGCCCAGCTGACCAATATGACACTCCTTTTGTTGTTTTCTATGTAGTGAGTTTCTTTGTTGGCAGGCCTGATCATTTTGGGACTATTTTGAAAGTACCTATTCATGTGAACTCTCTTAAAAAAATGAAAGAAAAAATGGGAATACTGTGCTGTCAGTCCCCTGTAGTGAACAGGGAACAAGAATGGTAGAGCTGGACAAACTGAACTGCCTGCAGAATAAAAAGGAGATGGACCGATTCCTTTTTTCCCACTTGATTCACTGCTACCTTGGTTTCTCTTTCATTTGTTCAGCTGCATTTGCTCTCCAGCACATCTGTGCTGCAGCCATTTCTCACCTCTGTTTGTTTGCCGATGTAAGGTGTGTATATGTGATATTCCTCTTGCTCAAACTGAGAGAATCACCAAAAACTTTTCTTTTGTGTAGCAGAATATACAGGGGCCTTTGAGGGCCCTTCAGCGAGACAGCAGTAGTGATCGAAGACTTCAAGGCACACAGAGCACTCAAGGACACAGGTTGAAATTCTGCTCTTGGCCTCAAGCATTGCTTTTACACCTTCTCGTCAGCTGTTTCTTTTGCTGCCTTCCAGTTTTGAAGTTGCTGATATAAAATGATCTAATATGATCTCTCTGTAGCGGCAAAAATTGCCAGACTTACCACAGAGAAAGAAATGCAGACAAAACTAAAAACACCACGAAAACTCCCAAACCAAAACCCAACCCAACCAACAAACCAAACGCACCCCCAAATCTCTGAGATTTTGGGGTTCCCCATAATGTCAGTTGTGGAGCTGGTTCAGTCCTTATAAAAAGATGGCCAGTTCTGGTTTACTGGGAGGAGGAAGCCTCTGGGCCTTCTCTGCCAGCCCGCCTAGGAGAAGGGTCACAAGTGGAAGTGAATCAGTGTTGTGAAATGAAGGCCAAGTTATTTTAAACCTGGCAGCAACAAGCACCAATACAGTTAATGGGAGCTTTGGAAAGGGCTTTTACCGGAAGGTGAGGGTGATTATTTCTCCTTTGACTTGTAAATAAGCTTGCAGGTTGTCTGACTTGAAACACAGCTATTCCTGGTTCTCACTTGTTACTTCTCATTATATCTTGTACCTTATATTTCATTTCTTGAACTTTTAACCTTTTCAAGAATGCAACTAATGTGCTTCTGGCAAGCATTTGTGTATCATTATTGTCATATTTCAAAGTAAGCTAATTTCTCATCTTCTAATTGTTTCTTCAAATCTTTTTTTTTTCCCTATGAAATGAGAATATTAGGCTAGATTCCTAAAGGATGTAACCTAGATACTGAGGGCACACATTTATCTGCTGTTTGTCTATTCAAAACTCTAATCCTAAGTATAAATATTAATCTGCTGGTTATTTGCATGCATGAAGGATGGTGGATGTATACAAAAGTTTTTTTTTTTTCCTTTTGCTTTCTCTGCTCGTGTTGGGGAAGAGCTCTGAATTACCATGGAGAAAAGGAATGCTTTTGTGTCAGCAAGAACAGTAACAACTGGATAAACCTTAATTAATTTAGAACAATTATACACTGATTTTCTATATTGCTTATATATTATACACTGCTTTTCTATATTACTTATATAATGAATAGCATAAGAGAGCACAAGGACTGTCAGGTTATAAATATAAAAGGTGTAGCAGTAGTGAATATTAAAATCTGATTATTAGAGATGCCTCTGACTGAATTAAGGCACAAACGAGACCATTTGGCCAAAGACAATAGTATGGATTTTATTTAATAGTAAATGTGAGGTGGAGAGAGCGAGCAAGAGAAATAGAAAAGTTCCCATCAGGTGGCTTAGTTCACAGTTCAAACTCCAGGAATCCAGAGGCATATTCAGGAGAGTGGGCTTCAGTGGTCACAGATGAGCAGTTGCTTAAAAGTTTTCAACTCCGTAGTGTGGAGAAGAACCAAAATCAAAGTGGGATTTACAACCTCTTCTGTTCCAGTCATTACTTTTGTTTTGATCTCTCAGCTTCTAGGAGAGGTGACCTTTGCAAATGAAGAAATAAGGCACATACACAAGGGGAGAGGCAGTAAAAGATTTATGGTGGTACACACCTTTTCAAAGCCTTAAAGGTTTCTTCATTCATTATCTTCTCAAGTTTCTGCTTCCAAGGGACAGACAGTTAAAGTGGGGCTTGTTTCTCTCTTTAAATTTAATGACATGGTGAAATACATGCTTGCAATAACAAGATAACAATACCAAGGAGCTCGTTGAGGCTGCGCTTGCGTCACACATGAAAACCACATTGTAAGTGGCAAGTAAGATCTTTTGTACAAAGCATAAGAGTATTTATTTTAAAACAAAGTAAGTAAAGAGGGAAAGAAAACAGCTGAGAGTATTGTGTAACTGGTTCAATAAATAAATTCTTGGGGAGTACTGAATCTGCATGACATTTGCACAATAACCGTAGCGTCATGTTCTACATGTGAAAGGCCTTGCTTATTTCTGTAAGAGAAAGGCCTTGAGCACCTGGATGGTGTTTTTGCATTGTTCACTTGATTTGGTGTCCACACTTCTAAATATTCCTATTTTTGGATGTCATGGATTCAACAGGCTGTCTCTGACTCAGGTCTGTTGGTGTTAGGCTCAATAGATTTGGCATTGAGAGGCAATCTGGGATGGTGATAGAACATGAATTAGTGGAAATTCAAACTGAGGTGCTTGTGGGATGCCTTAAAAAAAAAAATTCTGAAAGAGAAAAAACACAACGTGATATTCCAGCTCTGAATATTTGTATTTGTTGTGTGATTTAGACTCTGTGTGATAATGGACTGGGAAGCGGGCAGTGTTATTTCTAATGAGATGTCAGTCCTAAAACACTGCGTTTATTAACACTGCATGCATTAGTGGAAAAAGTCGTATCCATCTGATGAGTTCTGCTGATGTTTTTTCATCTCATTAAGCCTTGATTAAGTAACATGCATGTTACTTCATAAATACATGGTAATTTCTGCTTGACTCCACTTGTGGCTGGCTGGGGCAAATACAGGAAATTATCTTTACTTAATCCCTTTTTCTCCCATCTCTTCTCCCCCGCAGAGCCACATACTGCTCTCCAGCATTTCCACTCCAGAATACGAGTGGTCCTCTCCTATCCCATGTAGTTTTTGCCCTTTTGATGAGATGTGTGAGTGTACCCCAAGTTATTGACTATCCACAATTCCTCTATCTATCAGGAATGTTTTCTGCCTGTCTTGGATATCATTTCTCTCTTCAAAGGCTTATATGAATTCTCTGTGTGTCCAATGGTCATATATGTGCATTTCTCCACAATGTTGTACTCTCATAGTGGGATAAACATTACAGATGGCTGTTTTGTGTCAAAATCCCCGCTGGAATCAGATGATCCTTACCTTGACACAGATGGAGTTAATGTATTTTTTTCTCAACTGCAGCTGACCTCAGCCAGCTATGTTAAGATGATGTCTATATAGCTGTATTTCCTACTGCATGTCCTAGCTAAATCAGGTTTGTTTTTGTGCTATCAAATAGCCAACATTTCTTTGGCAATGCAAATATAATCTTTGACAGTAGAACTTCATCAGGTGGAGTGAGGGTAGTAAAGGTAAAATCTCATGTTCCTAAGGAAGGAGTATAAAGTATCCCATTGGATTGTGTGTGTCGAAGATTGGATGGTTTGGGGTCTATATTTCTTTTTTTTTCCTTCCCCCCACCACCCTCAAGCTGAATCTAGTTTCATGAAAGTTTTCTTGCAATTTCTGTTTCTATACATATTTGCTCAGATATCCTGACAGGTGTTGTGCATGAGGACAGAATTTACATGGATGATGCTGGAGAAGCCACACACCAAGAACCTTTAGTAGACATTTGCCTGTCATCTCTATTATCCCTCAGAAAGATCTCCTTTGTGTTTAGATGTGTCTAAATTTCTTAAACACAATTTTTGTGAGAGAAATTCCATTTTTGGTTTGCATCTCTACAGTAACTTGCAGCCTGCTAATTTAATCTCTGGTAAGAACAGTAACATACTGTGGCAGTACTCTTCATATTTATAAAAATAATAATGATTAATAGGGAGAATAAACCCCTCAACATGACAAAACCTCCAAACCAACAATACTTTGCTATATTAGAGCAAGTACAAAATAGAAAAACTGGGATTAGGGGAACACAAAATAAGATGTTTGCCTAATGTAATTGTTAATGGTACTTGATTTTTATCATGGGACGTCCTTGCTGTTTCTACTCAAAAATCACATAAAAGATATAGAAAATGTAGCAGAAAGCACCTGTTGAAATTCTTGCCTAATACCTGCATGCAATATCAAAACCATGGCTTAAAATGTGACATTTTTAAACAAATCAAAATAATTCATTTGGAGTTCACTTGACTTTAGTTATATGCTAAGAAGCCAGTTTTAGAAAATTTAACTTTTTTGCATATTTCAGACTCTTACCTAAGGGAAAAAAAAAAATGTGTAAGATCTCTTGCTGGTGATGTAAAGAATGTGAGTAAGAGGTGGGCTACAGATATCATTCTGAAATATCTTATCCTGCCAAAAAACAATGATGTGTTTAATTATCACATTGCAGATGGTGTGCAAAATGATATTCACTTAGACAGAAGTTCTTTCTCCCCCCTTTTTTTTCTGACAGACTATTTTTGAGAGTTGATTTTGAAGACATGGCTTGTGGTGCTGCTCAGGATACACCCAGATGTAGCTGTGAATGTGTTCTCCATCTGGTTCTGTGTGGGAATAGCCCTGTAGCTTGGGGCCCTGGTCCATTTGCCAAGTGTGTTGACATAACCCAGATTAGAATGACACATTATTTAGATTATGTTAGACAAATACAGGAGTTGCTGACTTGTAAAGAGAGGAGGTCAAGGCAGGGAAGTGGAATCATTTCACTTTGATTCCACTAAATTTAGTGAATTGTCAAATATTTCTAAGCATGCAATGCATTTGTAGTCCAAATGTTTCTTTCAGCACAAATGATTGTACCTGCACATTTCCACTGGACTTAATTTTCATCTCTGCTTTTTTTAGTGTTTTTTTTCCCACCTAGTTATTGGCAAAGCAACAAGCAAACAATAGACTTCAAAGACCCCTTGTAACAATGCTGCTGCTCAAGGCCACAGGTAAGCAAGCACATGCAGCTACCTTAGAGACTATAAGGAAACAGGAAATGGGTGCTTTGCTATCTCAGTGGTTATATTGCTTTATTTGGTTATATTGCTGCTGAGGAGAGTACACAGTTTCAAACAAAGGTGTCATAAGGAACAGAGGGAAGACAAATGGAAAGGTGCTAATTTCAAAACCTGCAGCAAATAAATGATGGTGGGAAAGGTCATAAGCCAAATTAGGACTGAAAATAGTCTTTCAATAGGTAATGGAAGACTTTGGGGAAGAGGTAATGAAATACCTTAAAAGTGAAGGAAGAAAATGAGTTCATGACTTTTGTGAAAGAGGAAGAAGCCTATAGAGGAATACATAAAAGCTAGTGTAGTTGAAGGGATTGGGTAGAAATAGGATACCTCCTGCCATGTTTGAAATAGCTATGAGCCGTTATTTTTATTTTTAAAAGCCAAATTAAATGATATTACAGTGAGCAAGATGGAAGTGGGAATCTAAAAGTGAATTTTAGTAGCATCACAGTGGCCAAACAGGAATGTTTTTCACTAAAAAATTATTTACAAGCTAGCTCTACAGAACCTGGATGTACACTCAGAATTGAAGATGAGGCAGGGTTTTATCATCCTAAGCAACCAGTAAAATGGTAAGTTGTAATCAGAAAAAAAGAAAAGGCCTGTGAAAAGGAGGGATTTGAAAATCTTTTTAGGTTTACTTGTGCTTCCCTTCCTGGCAAAGAATCACTGAGGTGTTGGTCAAGATATGAATCTCCCAAAAAGAAAGAGGAGACAAATATGAAGTATACACAGGTCCTTGGGGTGATGGCAAGGTGGAGATATCTACATTTCTAATCTCATGTTACCCAGGGCTGTCCTGGATGTGGAAACCCCTTGTGAAAACAAAAGGAGTTAGATTTGCTCAGGGATAATCTGAATAAAGTGAATGAGAAAATAAAATCACAGAAACCAGAAAAGCTGATATAAAACATGAAAATGGGAGAGAAAATTTTATACAGACAGTGAACAAGGGGGAATGTTTTTAAATCATACTGTGAGGGTAGTAAGGCATTGGAACATATTGCCCAAAGAAGCTGTGGATACTCCATCCCTGGAAGTGTTCAAAGCCAGGCTGGATAGGGCTTTGAACAGTCTGGATCCCAGAAGGTCCACCTGATCCATTTGTGCTCTGATTAAACATAATACGTACATACAACAGCAGCAAAGCAGTCCATACCCACGGATTTAATTGAAGGGAAAGGAGAGGTTTTCTTAATGAACAAAATGCTGGGAGGATAAACCTGTAGCAGACACATAATCTTGTTTTTTCCTTCAGAGATTCTGAGGAGATGAAAAGGGGATTATGAAGATCAGATGGGGTTGCCAGAGATTAGGAGGTGAAGAAAAGAAGGAGAGAAGTGATAATTAGGCAAATAGCAGTAGGTGAGACTAAAGAAGAAATAGTCATCATGATGGAGGAGGAGTTGGTAGACTCCACTCTCACAGTAAGAGAGCCCGAGAGAACCTTGCTGATATGAAGGTAAGAAGAGCACTATTGGGTAAAGCTGCAACTTTTGTAAACTGTTGGTTGTCTGCTGCTAAATACCTGTATTGTATTACAGACCTCAAAAATCTGCATCCATGTTTTCTCCTTGTGATCCTCTTCCATACCGCCCTTACTTTCTAACATTTTAGCAGTAATAAATTGATTTTGGAAACAAGGTTTTGAAAAGGGAGCTGGATCAAGGTGGATCAGGTCAATGCATGCTTACAGAGGCCTTTAGTGGAAAAAACCCAGGGAAAAAGCTGGCAGATAACAAAGAGCAGGCCATGCAGTTTGGGAGACTTGAAGAGCCACCTATGTTGAAACAGCATACATCAGAAGAGGGATGGTTCTTTACGAAAGTGGGATTCAGATTACAGCAGCCTGTTTCCAACAGCAGCTTCAACAAGCCAGATTTATCCACTTCCATCCAGCCCAGCATGCAGTTAGAGGCTGTATTTTAACACCCCTTCATAGCTACAGTTATTCCTACTCACAAAATGAGGTCAGCTGGATTTATTGCTTACTGAGAGTAACACAAACACTTGGAGATGGAATAATTATTTTTTAATGGGGAGGTCTCTCATGCACAACTTTTCTGCTGTTATTCCTAGTGAGGATGAATATACTTCAGTTGACTTTGTCATTTAGTACCACTTTTGGAGAGCTGTCAGAGCAACACACCCAGAGAGAAATCTTCTCTCAGCTCTTGTCTTATACTTGGGTAGTCTGTAATACCTCATGTCATTCCTGTTAATAAAAACCAGCTCCTTTTCAGCCAGATGGTACCTGTTGTTTATCCTCTTCCTTGAATTCAAATGGACAGTTTTGGTGATTTCTGGTCTGACTTCAGAACCACATTTGAATGGGATCTGCACTGCTATTTACTGAGTTGTGAGTAGAATTAATGAGGAACCTGAAAATTGCCAAGGAGCTACAGGAAAGGCTTAAATGAATTGTGTAATACACTCTTGAGATTTACCCAGGGTTTTTTTCCCCTAGAGCCTGTGGTGCATAACTTTAGAAGAGTAATAAACCATACACCTCTCAATGTTCCTTGAGTTGCATTAAATATATTGGGCTACTGCAGCTGAACAGAAAGGTATAATCTATTTCTACAATTCTAGTTCCTGCTTGCAGGTGATCCATTTAAAGAGGGTTGTCAGTGCACTGAAATCAGGATGTGGCTGCTCTGACTGGTTTTCCTTTCCCTTCGGCAGTCCTAACTCCCCTCTGTATTACTCCATTGTCAATGGAAAGGGATTCCTTTGTCTTCTGTGGAGCTTTTCCAGATATGAATGGCTGAAAGAGATAAGTTTACATACATTAATCATGTTATGCCTGGGATCCTTGGGATTTCTTTTGTGTTGTCTTATCTGCCAATCTTCATGGTTTCTTTTCATCTGGCAAGAGCCATTCCAGATGTTGTTCCAATGTCATGCCACAGATGCATAGGTTTCATTATTTGTTCCTGTATCACTTCACTTTTTTGTAGTGCTTGGTTATAATGTCCAACAAAACTAGTCAAGGTTTAAACTCCAAAGAATGAAAGTAAAGATTTGAGGACAATCCTTACACAGCAAAAGGGAGAAAATTCTCTCCAAAAGCCAGATTTGACAAGAAGTCAAGGAATACAGGAATAAAATGACAATTGCGGCAAGCCAGATTGAGAGAGACGTTGAAAGAAATATTAGTAAGAAATGGCAAAATATTTTTCAGCCTTAGAAACCAGAAACAGCAATAACTGAATAGTTTGCTGTATGGTGAAGGAGAGGGGAGCATAATCCAAGCATAGATAGGAGTTGAACTGAATGGTTTGTGTTGGGATTGAGTAGTCCTAGGATGGTGACCACTGAGCAAAGGCAAGCAGCTGTGAGTTTATGGAAATAGAAATTACCACTTTCTAGATGAGAACAAAAAAACCTTAATCCTGTCAAGTCAGGAGACCAGCTAATTTCCATCACACAATGTTGAAAGAGCTGGCACATGAAACTGCAGAACTGTGGCTGAGTATCTTTAATATACCTTAAATATCTTTAATAAATCTTAAATATCTCTTTGGGGAGAATGGATATGACCATGCAGTACCTTTATTTAGGAAGGGAGAAGTGATGTGGGAAAGGACAGGCCATTAATCTCACCTCAAGTGCATGCATAGCTTAGAACAAAGTCTGAAGGAAGGACAGACACATGAGACACATGAGAAAATGGGAAGTGGGATGAAGAGTGGCATAGCTTTACCATAAGTAAGCCAAAGGAAAGGTAGGCACAGCTTTTTGTTTTTTGTCTTAAAAGAAAGTGCTCAAAAATTTAAAAGAGGGCTTCCAAGCTTCTGCTCCTTGGAGAATATTCTTTAATATCATTCCTTAGTGGCTCAGACTTTACAGTGACTTTGCTCAGCATTTCCCTCGAGACTTCCCTAAGTCTTCCACTGAATAAAATGATCTTCAGCAGTAATTTAAAACCAGACACCAAAAGCTAGATGTCATGCTGAGCCTCACTTTAATATTACAATAATTTACATGATTGTTTCTGCAGTATTTTATCTTTAATGCTCATTATTGATATGTGTGCCTGCAGATAAATGTCCTTGTTTTGAAAACAAGAGACAGCATGTACTGACCCAGCCAGAACATCAAAGAGAAATTTAATGGGATGTAATTTTGCTTCTAAACAAACCAAAACAGTCAACATTTTAAAATGCTTTTAAAGCAATCTACATTGTTACAAACAATCAATTTGCCAAATAAACAAAGCAAGGAGATAATTTCTATGTGAATTTTATGTAATTTAATTGTAGTATCTTAGAGTTACGTGGAATATCTTCACACTTCTATGATTCTTGTACAGGGCAGAGAAATACCAGGAAAGCTGGGTTGTGTCAGGTGAAGTGCTGACTCAGCCTGCTTCCAGTCTCCAGTTCAGCTCAGATTTTTGCCACTTTGACTGGAACATAGGTGAGTGTAGTGGATGTGACATCAAGTCAGACCTGACTTTTCTGTTTCTTTAAATTGCTAGAACTGCATGCAACAGTCACCATACACACTAATAGAGATATGCAAAGTGGAAGAACTAAATGCTCCTTGAAAACTGCTGAAATCAGCAATATATGCTTAAAATGTGTTTACTTTCAAGGTCACTTTACACTTTTTGCTCTGTAAATGTGATCTCTGTGCATTTTGAGCTGCTTAGGCTATTGCTTCATCAAAGAATTTTAAGTGCATGATCCTCAGCGACATTAAATCTTTTGCTCCTGAAGATATCTCTGATTAGCATACCACCAAGAAACAGAATGGGTATAGAATGGGCATTACTTGTAGGTAGGGGAAAATGTCATCAGTGGCCTTCATTTACTGTCTACCTCATGAAACAGCAAGATTTCCTGGGAGGCTCCCATAAGGATTCAAAGTGATGCTCAGAGATGTTAGGTAGGCCTGGCTTTTACATCTGCCTCCTCTCTCTGGAGATGAAGTTTGTCAGAAAATGTTGGACACCAAGGAACAGAAGCAGAACTGTGTGCCCCTTGCTTAAAAAACATTGCCACGAGAGAGAGGAGCATGAAGTAAATATTGGCTTGTTCTCAGTGGAAGGTTACAGTCATCCAGAAATTAGGTGGTAATTTAAGCTTCCCAACCATGTAGAATCTAGTAACAGATTTCTAGCAACAGGGAAGTTGCAATCTGCACATGGTAGGGGATTCCATTTTTTGAATTTCAGTGAACTGGTTCCAAATGTCTTTATTTTGTATTGTCTCTTACAGCCTCCTGAAACATATTTCTGCCATCCCTGAACTCAGATTTTGAGTCCCATCTGTCTTGTGAGAATGTTTCTTGTTATGAAATGCCTGGAGCAAAGCAAAAGAAGAATCTCCCCAATTTAGCCTTTAATAATTTCTGTCCATGGTACATCTCTGTTATATTTCTCCTGTCTTTTAGTCTCTCTGCTCTTACAGGCCTCATTCTGCTTCTCTCGAGATTGAGTTTTGCTGATGAAACAGAAGAATAAAAAAACAATAGGATATTCCCTTATCTTCCAAAATTAGAAGAGGATAGAATCCATGCCACTGCACTATGTGAGAGCTTTAGAAAACAGTTATTTTCCATACCTAGCACAGCTGACCATGTGCTTCCAATCTTATTGATCTGCTACTCCTTTTTTTTCTTTAGGTGGGCATATTTAGAAAATTTGCTTCCTGGTAAAATTACCATGTTCCAGCCTATGGAAATGTGTAATCACTCAGTTTGCATTCATTGATTTTTTTAAATTGTCTTCTTATTAAGGTTTAATTGTATTAACCTCAGAAGTCAATCTCAACACTTTCATTAAATTCAGATGTATGAAGACCTCTAAGACTGATGTAAATTTTGAGTTACTGTTTGCTTGCCACCTTCATTTTTACAGCCCTTATATTAAATCTAGACCTTATTGTCTTTTGATGCTTGATGTTTTCTAAACCATACTGAGAGCTGGGTGAAAATTTGTGAGTCAGTGAACTTAGTAGATATTCACATATGAACCAAGTCTTGCCTTGAGCTAAATTCTGTCCAGACTTTTAAAAAAAACAACAACAACAACAAAAAGAAAAAAAAAGAATAGTAGCTTAATGCTGTTTGTCATTACAACTTACAGGCTGATAACCTGAATGTCGCCAGCTGGCTTCCAAATTCATAATGACTTTAGAGATATTACTGATTTCAGCAATATTTAAAGAACAGTATATCAAGTATTTAAGGGTGAAAAAGGAATGAATACACAATATCACCTTTTGTGGTATGTTGACCCTGGCACCCACAGGGTTGCTTACTCACTTTGCTCCCTTTCCCATCTCATACCTGCAAGTGGTGGGAGAGAATAGGGAGACTGAAAGTGAGAAAAATCATTGGACAAGATAAAGAAGATTTTATAGGAGAAGAGGGGAAAATCCCAAGAAGTAATGTGAGAGCAAGTATTCTATACCTACTGGATGTCTGTTCTCAAGGGCAGCCTTAAGAAGTAGATATTTATCTAGTTCACATTTGTAACACTTTTGTCTCTTCAATAATCCTTTTATCATGTCACAAAAGACAGTCTAGATTCCTAAATCCAGTGAGCAGTAAAAAATGCTATTTCATATTTTGCTTCTACATTGTGACTTTTCCTTTCTGTGCATCTTCTAACATTTACTCTAAGGCAGTGTTTCAGGTATGAACACTTGAAACATTGAAGCCTCCTGAACAGAACATGCTCTGATTCACTTCACAATGAACCTAATTAATTAACTCTTTCTGCTCTGCTGTGAGACAGCTGGAAGAAAGATTGAGGTCTATAGAATTCAAAATAGGTCAAACCTCCAAGAAATGCTGTTAAAAATACCCCTATATCCCACATGCACACGTACTTGACATTCTAGGTTTGTAACCAGGCATTAGCATCATATCCAGCATGATCATCAGCTGAAAAGTAAATAATCCACATAGTTGGTTTACAATTCATTGCTAGATTGAGTTTTATTAAATAACAGCTTTGCATACAGTCTACAAACCAAATAAGCCATCAAATTTAAGCAGTGAGGGAGATACAAGGATGAAAGTCAATTGTTAATTCCCTGGGTGGTCCAGGATCTCACTGATGTGTCTGCCTGGATGTGACAATCCTCTGGTTTGGGTTTCAAGCAATTAATATGAAGTCATTATTGGAAGGACTCTTATAATTAATTCTCATTGTCAGTCATAGAGCAACTGACCCTTCCAATTCAGGACACTGAAGACAGTTGTCTTACCGTCCATGCTGGCATTACCACGTGTGAAATTCTCAGTAAAGTAGGGGGGGTTTTTTTGTTTGTTTTTGTGTGTGTATGCTTCATTATTATTATTATTTGTTTTCTTTAATGCTTGGTCCATGATTGCTTATGTTACTGATCAGTATTGTGTCATAATCCATTACAATGAAATCAAGGTTTTTTTTTGCTAAGGTACTGAATGCTCTATCATTTAGAAATCTTTATCTATGGTAGTATGGACCACTTGACTGACTGTAGGCCCAGTATCGGTGCAGGAATGGTGACTACTTGTTGAATCCCCAGGGTCCCAGTGGTTATACTGAAGCCAAATCACTTAATAGGATGTGCTGAATGAAAGTTATGTTATTCCATTCTGAAAACCTTTTTCCACCCTTCTTCCGGTTTCCTACTGAGTGGATTGTAGAGCCAAAGGACTGCAAATTCAGAGCAGCCCCATGGATTTTCAGAACTTGTCAAAGAAGTTGAATTAAATTCTTTCATGTGCTGTAATGAAAATTCATCTGATCATGGCTAACAAAACAGAGAATGTTTGCTTACTCACAGGCATTAATTCTATTGAGTTACTATAAATGACAGCTGAGGGGGAAGTTTTTATTACTGTAGTAAAGAGGATAATCAGGAAGCAGCAAGTGAGGAAAGTTTGAAAAGTGTCAAATTACTCTAAAAATGGCAACAAACCTGTTGCCAAAAAACTGATACCTCAGAGATGAATCACATTCAGAGTTGCCAGTTTCTCAAAGCTGAAACTATTATTGGCCACATAAAGTGCATTTAGACAAAAATATAAGAATGATAACTCAGACCTGGTTAGAAATATTCAGTAAATGTCTACAAAAACTAATCTGTATTTCTTTTTGGTGCTCTGTTTGTTTACATAATGTAAGAAGTTTGGTGAAGCATAACTCTCTCCATGAGTACCCTGTTCATCCCTTGGCACTCCTTAGGGAACAGCAGGGGCCTAAAAGAATGTAAAGAAAAACTCATGTTGCAGGCCTTCAGTCCAATTTCTCATAGGCTCACACAGCATTACATGCATGGAGCCCTTTTCTTTATTGAGTCTGTCTTCAAATGGGCTCTGGTGCCTTGTCCTTTACAGGAGAGGTGCAGGTCAAAGGGCTCCTCAGCAGCAGCTGTTAATATTCTGTATTCTACAGATCTAAGTAATTTGCAAAAATCCTTCCAGGGTCATTGATAAGTTTTCAAAATCATGATAAACGTCCCCAAAATGAAAGAAAACAAGTTTGCAACATTTAAATATGTTAAAGAGACTGTTCTTGGTAGTTCTTGACAAATCAGTCTGGCATCTGCCCTGGATAAAAGAGTCTGTTACTATTGATTTGAAAGCATTGATAATTTAATGGTAGTGTAATTAAACTTTGATAAGACTTGCAGTAATTCTGCGCTGTTTTCTCATTAGGAATAAAAATAACACAAAATCAAATTGTCATACAATCTATGGATGAAAACCAGCCAAGTAGTGTGCCCCAAACCTGACTTGGAAACAGGAAGATATGACTCCTGTCTGAAATATTTCCTTTCTTTCTAGATTTAGTTTAGCAAAGTGTGTGTAGCACAAACTTCACTTGGATGAAGTTTAAAATGTGGAAGTATTGGAATATGGCAATTGCTGCAGGAGAGAAGATGGCTGATGTGGAATAACCTTGATTTGGCATACTGAAAAAACTGTCTTTTAGTGGGGAATTCTTCTGTGGAGGCAAATCTTGAAACTCTTGTGGTTTATCACCCAGGTGAGAAAAGAGGATGATGTTGTGACCATAAGACTTTGGCTGAACCTAAGGAATTATGACACCTTTGGGATGCAGAAGGTACCTCATCCTTGCATTTGATACCTATGCTCACTAATGAACCAGAGGGCAAATTAATACTGACCCAGCCAAGTCCAGTCCTGGAAGCAGCTTAGACTTTCAGGATTTGACTTTCAGGGAAGACTTACTGGATTTGGCCATCATGTCTCCTCCTCTGGGAGGTATAGAGGCAGAATACACCAAATGATACATGAACAAAGAGTTGACACTTGAAGGATGTTTAGTTAGTCAGGGTGGAGAATACCTAAGTCAGAAGACTGGGAGCTGAAGGTGGCAAACTCAGAGGTGAAATAAAATACATGAATAGGGAATATAATTAACTTTAGCTTGACAACCATGGTGGTTGTCTGAGCACCCTCTGGGATTTTAAAAAAGGGAAAATGGGTTTGCTCCTGAAAGTGCGCAAGATAGTCCAAGCAGAAAAATTTCAACAGAGTCCCATGGCTTCCCTTATGCATTAAACCAGTCACAGACCACAGCAGCCTGTCCTGGCACCATAATTTCTGGTAGCAACCTCAGAAAAAGAAAAAGAAAATAAAATTAAAAAAAAAAAAAGAAAAACACCAAAAAACCTACAACAACACAACCAACCGAAAAAACTCAACCCAACCAAAACATCCTACAGTTGTATTGTTTTATACAACAACATAATTGGGTTGAAACACATCTTTGTGATTGTCCCAGGAAGCAGAACAAGCTATAGCATATCAAAAAACATTCAAAATGTTCTACACATGAAAAAGAAAGCTTTTAGCTCTTGATTAGCCTCAGAAATTTTATCAATTGTGAATTATCAAAAGGTAAAAGTACAGCAAGAGGGCTTGCCTAATTTACATTCTTCTAATGGGTTCCATTTAGAAGGTTAACATACAATATTAATTCCCCCCTTGGCACAGTGTCCTATCAGGGAGCATTACCAAATGTCAAAGGGGAATGCTCGTGAGAGGAAGGTCAAGAATTTATCATCCTTTCATTAAATAATTTGAATGGAAATCAAAGAACAAGGAAAAGGTAGAAAATCAGAAGCTGCTATGGCAGCAAGATTAAAACTCGCTCTTTCAGAAGGATTACTGTTAAATTTTCACAGTAAATGGCAAGCTGGTGAGTTTTGTTGGTCTTGAAAACCCTGAGCTGCTTTCCCCAGTGAGATGACCTTTCCACTGTAATTTTCCTTTGAGTAAATTGATAATAAGAAAATAAGAAGGAAGATAATCCTCCCCTGATATGCTCTGCCCAGTCACTGTCTTGTAGGTGCTCAAGATTCTGTTTGCAAATGAGACAAAAAAGGCCTTTATTTCATGAAAACTCATGAGCTGTTTAGCTTTAAATTGAGTTACAGCAAATTCCATGATTTCAGGACTTTGCATTATGTGAATAATTGTTTTTCCCATGCGTATATGGAATTATTACTTGGTTAAGTGTTGCTTCTTAATTCAAGGAGAGGTTTTCCTTTTTAAGCTTTCTTACAAATAATGTTTTCTACATTTATTCTTTTCTTCTTCTTTCTCCCCCTCCATTTACCCTTTCTCCCCACTGATCTCGCCTTCCTTTTTATTATGTCATTAAGAGAGGTGGGTATATTTTGTCTGATATGGGCTGAGATAATCTTAAAAAAGAAGGCACATTCATATTTGAATTCCACAGTGACCAAAATAAATAGAAGAATTTCATCTGCTGTAGACTTGCAGTGGTGATTAAAAAAATACTAAATCCCTTTCCTTTGGAAATCAAGAAGTATACATTTTCCATATAAGCTGCCCTAGGTTTGAACATATATAGTGATTATGGCCTTAAATTGATAATGCAACTGTGCCTAAAATATAGGCAGAGTCCTAGAAATTCTGGCAACAAACTCAGTCTCATAATAATTATGTTATTTTATATATTCTTCCTTTTTTAGACTTTGATTCTATTTAAAAGAAAATATTTCCTCTCTTCTGCAGACCCCCAGAGGAAGCTGGGGGTGACAGAATGTCCTATTAAGTGAAGTAATGGAGCAGCTCTTTCTCCTAAGCTTTGTAACTCTGGAAATGCCATGTGTTGCTTGTTCACTTCCACTCTCTTCCCTAACCATTTTAGAAAGTCAAGAAAGATCCCTCCCTTCTTTTAGGATGTTTTCCTACATCACAATCTTGAAGCCTCACTTGCTGCTAATTGCAGTGATTTCAAACATGTTGACACTAAAGCTTGGTGGGTGCTGAAAAGAATTCTGCAAATGTTTCCTTGACTTGGTATCACGTTTGCTTTGGCAGTGTTCACACTTCTTGGAGATTTTCTTTCACTAGCAGGCTTTTAATGGCATGAATGGCTGCAAAGAAATGTATTTTGGATAAATATTGCCAACTTCCAGGAAGCAAATTTCAAAATCAAAAAGGTAAATATTATTGCTGCAAAAGTAGCTTAGGAAGACGGCTGGACCTGTTGAAGTTGGTGTGGATGAAATAGCTTGTGAGTTTTTAACAGCACATCTGGGAGTTCAGGGAAACTGCCAGTTTATACCAGCAAGAAGTTTGACTGCTAAATGATATCCTTGGAGCATCTGGGCATCATTACTTCAGATGTGCACATTTTGTCCTTGGGGAAATGAGAAATTTAAGTGCCAAAATAAATGTACCGTGCTGCAGTTTAAAATACACACTGAACTGCTTTACCATTCTCATCTCTCTTTCCTTTTGGAAGTTGCACAGCCCTGCAATGATCAGTTCATTAGTGAACTTTTGTGAAAAATAGTTTTCAAAGGATTCCCATCACTTTGTGTCATCCAAAAATCTTCTGATGTTTCCCGTGCAGGATTTTTACTGCCAGCCCTACACACTGGAGAAGGTAACTATGAAAATACACTAATGGGTTTGAAAGGGAAGAAGGATACAGGTGATGTGATAACAGGAAAGGAAGGAAATGATCCTTTTTTCTAAAGATCCTTTGTTTTTAAGAGGAAGGGGAATAGATGGAATTGTAGTTTTTTACTGGTAAATTTCAAACATTTACATATATACCATGAAATGTTGGTAAATTAAAATGTTATAAAATTGTGAAACCTACTCTTTTAACTGCCTTTCCACCCCTGATCTCAATTAAGCTAAGCATAGGAACAAGGCTAGACATGGTAAATAAAATTATTTATTTTCCTTCCAATTCATCTTTAATATATATTGCAATGTTAGGGGGAAATGAGAATATTCAGTTTCTGCAGCATTACATCTTACACTGCTCTTTAGGCTCAATTTACTGAGCCCTACTTTGATGAAGTTATGTTAAAAGAAACCAAAGGATAAAAAAATATGCTGATAGACAACCTTAGAAAATTTGTATTTCAAGCTTAAGGAAAGAGAAAACTGCTTTCTTATGGGTACAAAATGTAAGATGTTGACAAAAATCTATAAAGAATTTGGTGCAGAAGGAGGAGTTACATTCCTTTGGAATAGAGTGGCTAGCATTTAATGTTTCTTTTGATGCTTCCCTTTGCTTCAATCCCTGCTATTTAAAGTTTCCATGTGTATTAGACAAGAACCTTAGATCAGTTTATTGCCAGTGTATAGAGCTTTCCCCAAAGCATAAGGAATCAAACCTCATGTAATATTTGCAAGCAACTTGTGTTGCTCTGTGTGTATTCAGTGCCTTACAAGGTGCAGTTAATTGTTTTAATTATTTATTGAGCATTACCTGATTAAACATGCAGACATATCACCATAATTCAGCTGGTTCTCCTTTGAACTTGACTCAGATCAGCAGTTTTTACCATGCTTGTAGGAAACTATCACTATCATTAAATGGTGTGAAACTCACTCTGTGGTTCCTTTAGAGAACTCTCCAACTAAGGTTTCCATTCTTTCTTTTTCTTCTCTTCTCTGAGTGAGGTGCAAAATTCTAGCCAGAGCCTCTTTGTTCTGGAGATCATACCTTTAAAATATACAAGACAGACAAAGCATGGTAGAAGGGAAGAACAGTTATAAGTAATTTAAGAGAAACCGGATCTCAAAGATGTTCACTTTTCCCAAGATCAGACAGGAGGCTGGAACTATAAATCAAGGAATGGACCTTAAGGGCAAGATGTTCCTTCTGGATTTTTTTCCTTAAATATTGGAAGGAAAATGTTTGTTTTAAATATTGGAAAGAAAATGTTTCAGGAAACGGAACGAAATCTTGAAATCAGAGAACAAAGTCTAACAAACGCTCTGGAATGGAGAAACAATCAAATAAAATGCAAATGAAAAAACACAGAAAATTTGGAAACGGAGTGATTTCAACCAAATGGACTGAGATGAGTGAAAAAGACCAAAACTTGCCAAAATTACTCCAATTCAAATCCTGAAATTGGGGAAGAAATGTAAATAGAGACAGGAGAAGAATTTGAAGAAATCAAATGTAAAAAGAAAGAAATGAAAAATTTCGGAACCAAGAGAAAAAAATAAAAGTGAATGGGATGACAAGAAGTGCAGGGAAAGGGACTGAAGCTTGCCCAGTTAATCCTCATTGAAATCTCGAGATTTCATTCCCTTTCCTGAAAGGAAGAATTTCCTTTTTTTTTT
>VWYO01025559.1:404095-416925 GCA_013400275.1 Rhadina sibilatrix | reverse complement strand
TTAATCTTTAAGATTTCGTTTCTGTAGTTTATTCTGATCTCTCTTTATTTATGCTTCTTCCCTAATTTCAGGATTTGAATTGGAGTAATTTTGGCAAGTTTTGGTCTTTTTCACTCATCTCAGTCCATTTGGTTGAAATCACTCCGTTTCCAAATTTTCTGTGTTTTTTCAATTACATTTTATTTGATCGTATCTCCATTCCAGAGCGTTTGTTAGACTTTGTTCTCTGATTTCAAGATTTCATTGCTTTTCCTGAACTAGAAGTGTTTGTGATCTCCAGATTTGACATAGCATGGATAGTTCTTCCTTCACAAATCTCCATGGAAGCTCACAGTACAGGTTGTAACGGAGGCTGCAAAGCAAATGTAGTGCAGCTCTGGGCTGTCTCACCATGGCAAAGAATTTTCTGTGTGGTAATATTTCCTTAAAAGTGGATTAGGAACTATGAGTAAAGGAAGTGCTTTTGTCAAAGACCAAAGTCAGAATTTTGGCTGTTAGTGAAGTGTTGGAGCAGTGTGGCACCTCTGTTCTAGGGTTATCAGATTGTAAAGGTGAAATGTAGGACAAATCCAGAAGAAAAATCACTCCCAGAACAACCCAAATTTGCTTACCTCACCTATTAAGTAGAACTGCTATTGCATATGCCATTTATTCTGTATATTTCTGCAGAAATAGCAGAGGAAGCCTTGGCTGATACACTTTCTGAATGGGTACAGTATTTCCTACACAGAATGAAAGTTTTGAATGGTAAAAGGAGTCTGGCAAACTTTCAGTTTTTTTCTGGAGTTCTGAGATCTAAGGAACAGACTCAGCCTATTCAGAGTGCAGTGACACAGAGAAGAAATATTGTAGTTCTTTTATGTCTAAGAATCCAAGAAGACATTGAGCATTATGTTACTTTTTTCAAACGAGACTGATGTTGGTTTTGTCTGCCCATGCATATCTTTATTTCAATTAAAATTTCTAGGTCCAAGAAAATACAGATTGGGGCCTTATCTGTTCCAAACTGAGTGCTGAAACTTACTTTGTTTTGAGTTGACGGTGCTGCATTGTCAGTTCTACCATGACTCAAAAAATTTTTATTTTTACTCCTATAAACAGCATTTTTTTTATCATTGTTATACTATTACCCTTATATTCTGACCATAAAATAATTGGCAAAGAAGTTTCACTTTAACTGGTACATTTTTATTTAATATTTATAGCTTATTTAAGATATTTAGATTTCTTACTTGCTTATGTTTATTTGCTTCCTAATAAATTTACAGTTATTCTGTTTTACTGAGAAGCAACTTTAACTAAATGAAAATTTACTTTCTGATAGGCTCTTTTGTATTTTAAGTTATGCCTAAGAGTGCTTAGTGTAGCAGTTCTAAATTTCCCCTCAAAAATAGACTTGATATTTATGCAGTGGTCCTGATTCTGCCATTATCTGTGTGTAAAATGCTTAATATTCCTGAATTTAAAATCCATATCTTCAAGCAGTGTTTTATTGAGGAATGGTGTCTTTATACACAACAAAGCATATACAAAATTTGGCCTCTTATATAAGAAAGGTTTTTTTTTTTTAAGAAGTCAAGAAATGTGAAATTTTCAGGTGGAAATTGTGATTTGCTTTTATTGAAAATACTTTTGAGAACACAGCATTACTAAGTGTTCAGTTTTCCTGACTAATATGCCAGGGGAAAAAAAAAAAAAAAGGCAGAATCTTGACTCTTAATGGCCAAAGCTGTAGGCATTTGCCAGAAGAACTGTTTTCCAGCCTGTACATGAACTTTTTCCTGTCTCTTCCCTCTGGTCTTCCTGTCTCTTGAGACCTCTTACTCTACAGTTACTCATTTCCAACAGAGAAGATTCCACTTGGAGCATCTTCTTATTTTACTCCATGGACTTCAAAATCCCCTTTCTGAAAATCTTCCCCTTTTCTTTACAGCTGGGTCAGTGTGATTTTGTTTAGCATTGCAGCTGTTCATATTTCTCTTTATGGGACATTTCTTTGGCTTTGTTTTTCTGTCTCTTGTTGTTTTTGTGGTAACTTGCCCAGAGTGGGAGTTGGAACAAATTAATTTTCCTGAAATGCAATTCTGGGAGGGCTGCACCAGATGAGAGAGAATATGAAAGGGTCTCCATTTCTGTGTTTATAGATACCTGTCGCTATTGATCACTAACTAATCTTCTTAGAAGTATCATTTCAATTTTTCCTTTTCAGTGTGGACTAAGCAGTGTTGCCAATACACGTTTTTCTCTGTTAGACATCACAGTAAGTACATGGCAGACAAAAAGTTTGAAAGCATCTCCTCAGGTTGCTGTTTAAAAAAGACTTTTGAATGACTAGATTGGAGATGTCATGCTTACTGGCATTGAAAAATTAGAATTTTTGAAAGCAAGGGAGTTGGATATTTTCTACCAACCTGTGCTGAGCACCTACACATCCTGAAGGGAAAACAAGTGAAAATTAAGTCAGAAAAAATAGCCAAAGGTATTGAGAGACTTGAGATTTGGAAGTGGCATCTGGACAGACTAAGGCAACATCTTAAAAATCAGAGGGAGATAAAGTGTGGGTCAACGTTTTGCCAGGGACAGCTGTGGGACTTTCTGTACTCTGAATGTCTCTTCTGGTTTTGGTCCATGGGACATTTATTTCTATGTTTCTAGTGCTACAGGGAAAAATGGTCTGAGCATTATTGGTGGAAATTCAGTGGCCTCCTTTGTAGGACTGTCCATCCCAATTCTCGTGAAACTGGAGGAACTTACTGGGACGTGGTTTATCACTGGCAGGGAGAGCTGAACTATCAAGTGCTGGGCTGTTCACAGCCAATTTGTTTGCACTGATTTATCAAGGATTTAGCAAGCCTGGTTGGGTGGTATTCCAGAGATGAGTTATGGCACATAAAATTCCGTAGGAAGCACGGGAAAGAAAAGGTACTTCATCCAAGAAGGTGCTTGGGAGGAACTTCAAGATCTCTGGAAGCGAGAGATTGCACTGAAATCTGTCTTGGAGGCTGCAGCAGGCTCTAGACAGTGCAGATCTCTGTTTTCATGTGTGAAAACCACAGAAAATCCTCGGTCCTTCCTCATGTTGCCCCTGCTGTTAGAGCTTTCTGTGATTGGTTTTTATGGCATCACCAACTTGGATTTGCAAGGTTCTGTGGGGTAAGAGTAAAGGCATCAGGTAGGCATGCAGGAGGCACACATACCCTTCAGGGCTTCCTACAGGGAGCTGCCCCTGCTGCATCTGCTCTGCTCTCTCTGTAAGTAAAATAAAACAAAATCAGGAACTTCGATGACACTGGGAGCCTCCAGGCAGTGAAATGAGAATTATCTGGTAAATAACAGTAAATGCTACTTCAGTAGTAGCATTTTAAGAGGACGTTGCATGTTCTCCACTCAAAGTAGGAACATTTGGTTAACTCAGGTCAATTCTGCACCTTCCTTCAGCTGGTGTTTAGGTGAGAAGTGCACGTGCAGCACCTGTGGTCCAGACGAGAGGTGCCGGGTTCCAAACCAAACTCCCCAAATACCTTCCAATAAATGAGAATTAATGTACAGAGGTAAAAGAAATGCTCGCAACCTTTCCAGATATCTCATACATACATACATACAGATCTCAGGGTAGCATATGTAAGAACAAAGCAACTCATAGGCTGAAAAAACCTGCCCTCACAAAGGAAATAATGCTGCAGGTGAAGGAAAATAAACTGAAGTTTGTAGAGACAAAACAAATAACTTCACAAAATATTAGAAGTTATAGTAGATGCAGAGGTTATTTCAAAAACAGAGGTCCACGTGTAAATTTGGAAATAAAAATCTGGAATAGACAGTTTCTATGCTAGTGCAAGAATGAAAGAGGGGGATGAGTGGCAAGAGATCAAAGGGCACTTACAGGATGCACAGAACAGATGAGGGAGAGGCCGGCAAGACAGAAAGCAGGATCAAAGGACACTAATGATGAAGAAGCTCTGCTTGCTATCTCCCATAAAGAAACACAGTGAGTCAGCAGAAGTTCAGAGAGTATTAAAAGGAAAAATCTTAAAGGAGATCACATTAGAATCAAGCTCCATGTATTTCTTGCACATCAGGGGATGTATTAATAAAGCGACATAGGTAACCTTCATCCAAAAGTTTTTTAAGTGCTGGGGCCTTTGGCTTTCAAACTATGGATTAAAAAGCCTTGAAGAGAGCAGCCTGAAAAAAGGTAAAGCAGCCAGCATGTTAATTGGCATTACAGGCCCATTACAGGGCTTGGTGGAGCCTTGTCTGGAGTGCTTTGAGTTCAGTTCTGTTTCCAGCTAATGCCCTGTTGTCATTAAATACAAATGGTGCATGTGTTTATTTTCTGTTCTTTCATTTTCCTCTGAGGCAATGACAGAAATATTACTCTTGTCTACTTATGGGTAGTAAAACTACTTCCCACAAATCTATTGATGAGCTAGGAGGGTATGTGCCAGGGAAAAGGAGCTTCAGACTGTACTCTGGAAACACAATTAAGGATATCAAAGACACGATTAGAATAATTAGGAAATTGCTCAATATAATATTTAGCAATGAATTCATGATTGTAATCCATTGGCCCCAGAGGACCTCCTGCATAGTATAGGCAGTTTGATTATTGCTGTTTTTGAGGGGCCTGTTTGTGTTTGAGTCAGTGAGTGACATGTGCAGGGCTGTGCCACAAATCCAGCAGAAAGCTAGGAGTCTCATGAGACTGAGAAAGAGAGGAGGGAAATGAGCCATTTTGGAAAAATCACAGTAGAACCTTGTATGTAGTCTAGAAGGAACATTGTAGGGAAGTAATAATGATTACCTCTGGAAGAGGGAAGGAAAACCCAACATGACAGTTCTTCCCTGAAACACAGATTCTGGTATCTTTACATTAATCTCCACCTCCATCTACAGGCCATGCAAGCAGTATGGTGTGGCAGGAGAGAGGACACTCTTCAGGAAATTCATTGCACTGTTCCTTGAAATAAAATGTGTTTTCTAAAGCCTTGGGAGATTGATGGGAGAGGTGCTTCTGCAAACATATGTAAAAATCCCTGTACAGTGTTTTCTCTTTTCAGTGAGTGTATGCCACAAATTGTCACAAAGCAGGCAGTAACAGCAATTTGGGGAACTTGCAAAGTTCTGGGTCAGTTCAGATGGCTGAGGATATGATCGTCTCCCCTGTACTAAACCCCCCTACATCTTTTTAGATTTGCTTAAATGAGTGAAATTTGCTCCTTGTCTAGCTATTTGTGGAATAGGTGGGATTAATCAAGAGCGCTTTCTTCACATTCTCTGTGCTGCTGTTTCTCTGTGTATGCCCTGAGGAATTTCTCCAGTATGCTGAATATAATCATTGGACCTTCTGTCTTTGCTTTCTGTTCAATTTCTCGTAGCTGGCTTGCTTTTTGCTGCTGTTGGAGTATGAATCCCCCTGGGCCAGATCCACACAGACCCAGGAGTGCCCAGAAATGTGAGAATTGAATTAGAACCTTCAGAAAAACTAAAATACATAAATCCACACACATATGAGGTAGAAATGCAAGTCAGTTTTAAAATAAGTAAAGAATTTTTTAAGTACTTTAGCAAATAAGAGACTGAGTTAGTTAATAAGGAAAGGACCTAAGATCTAGTTTAAAGTTTAGTGGCATTGCCTTTTGCAAAGTTAGTTAAACTCTAGTCATAACAAAAATAATGTAGCCTTGCTAGAAATTCCTAGATAGAACAGATAAAGCTATATGCGTAGAATTTGTGTAAGAATTTGTGAAAATTGTCACGCATCAATTTTAGCTTAGGATAGGCCCAACACTATTGTAAGAAGTTCATCTAAGTACCTAATTGGTTAAAAATAGAATAAAAATGCACTACTCTGAGAACACTCTCACACAGGACTCATGAAAACACCGACGCTGCTGTTGTTGCTACTGTTGTGACTGCTACCAGTAAAGATGCTCATGGGACACCACGGGCACTGTTGCTGCTGCCATGGCTGCTCCTTCTGCTTGGGACTGAGAGACTTTGTTAGAGGCTTGGACTGTAACAACTTTGCCCTCTTGGGACTGATTTAACCATGCAATAAAGAATGCTTTTACAACTACCCATTGTCATAGTCTTCAATGAAGATTTGACATGCTACTACTGCAGATTTTTACTTGCTCTCTATTTCTTGTTTAATACAATGTGGAATGAAAACAGTTTAAACAAGACCTAGAAATACAGAACTTCCCTAGCAATTATTTTGCTCTTTTTCAATTCTTTCTCTCTCAATTTTAATGCAATTGGGCACCCTCCTTTTATCCCTGATCAGTATACTGCTGCTCTTACATCTCATTTTCCATATCTGCTTAAATGAATTACTTTCTGATTTCCTGGTTGTACTGTCTTTACTCTAGTAAATTCTGCAACAATTTCAGTGAACTTTTCTGTTACACAATTATATTCCATTTTACCTCCTCTTTTCATAGTCATGAGAGAAACTTCTCTGTTTTCTATATAAAGCCTAAGATTATATTTTTATCATCCAAGTCTCCCGTACCTAGGATCCTTGGCAGAAGCTTGAAAGTACCAAACAGCCAAATTGCACAGAACTATTTTTATTGACTCATTCAGATTTATGAAAGCATATGCTGAAACTGAGAAACTTTTAGTAACTTAAAAACTTAATTTATTTTTCTGTTGAATCACATTGTCCTGTTTATTAATCCAAGTTTTGTGGTGATCCTTGAAAGATGGCAGGATGCACTTTGCATGTTTATGGTTCCACATTTTTAATTAAACTTTCTGAATGAAATTTTTAATTTGGGTGGAAATTTAAGTTTAAGGTCTTGGAAGTTTAGCTCACTTTTGGCACCTTGAGACATGACAGTAATGAGACTGAAGACAAAAACTTGAAAGATATTAAAGTGTCCAGTCTAATCACTGATAATGCCCTAGATCCATTTCTGCTGGTCAGAACCCTGTGTGGAAGAAAAATCAGTCAAGTAATAGAAAGTCACTCCAGTTGTTTTAACAGAGGAATATTTATTGTTGCTATGAAAAAAGAAAACTTGACACATGATCTGGTGAAATTAAAAAAATACATTTAGCCAGGTTCTGTGCTGGAAGGCCAAAAGGAAATGAGGATAGGCCAGTTGATACTGCCTGAGGATCTAGCCTTGGAATGAGGCAGCATAAAGGAAAAAAATGTACACACTGTAGCTAAAGTAGTGGTTGATAAAGTGAGAACAGAGGGAAAGTAATAGTGACAGCACTACAAAAAAGATTTAATAAGGGTTTGAAACTGAACTGCACAGTTATTGATAGTACATCATCAACCCAAGGTACTTTTTCATTATGGCCCAGCTGGTTAGAGGAAAGAACATGAAGAGATGGAGGAAGGCATTTTTAGTAGTGGCCAATGAAAAATAGGGCTAATGCAGCATTCCCTAAACAAACAATGGCTTTTGAAATATAAAAAATATATGTTGGAATGGAAGAAACTTCACTCTGATAAGATGCATTTCAGACTAAACTAAACACTGAGGAATAATGATAATAAGCCACACATTTATCCAAGGTATAAATCTGAATCCTTTGGGTAAATTTTGCTCCTTTCCTTTTATGTTTAGTTTCCCTCTTTAGCCTTTATTCTCAGATTGGTACTAAGATCACAAACAGCTGGTGTAGAAAAGGTATATTTGAGTATTACTAGAAACAACCAAGGTCATAAAAATTATTTAAAATTTAGAAAAACACCCCCAACCACATGTGCCTTGAAGTTGGAGAAAAGTTGTCTTAGCCAGTTGCTTCTTCTTTTCTATTTATAAGAGCTATTAAATCACATGACTCCCAGAGCAGAAAAAAATAAATGGGTTTATCTTGGTGGCAGCTTTACAGATTGATATTTTAGAGCTCTAGTGACAGAGCACATGGTTATTAATGTAGAATATCAGTGTTTTCCATCTTTTCCACAGCTGCTTCTGGAGAAACAAACCTCTTAGCAATGAAGAAACATTTACCTTTTTTAAATAATTGAGGAGGAGGGGGGGAGGATTTTCCTCCCTTCTTGGTTTTAGTCTCAAATTTAAATGTTTAAAGTTCACAGCTTTAGGAAGTGATGTTGCAAACTGGATTATTTCAAATTCTTGAAGCTGGATGATGTCAAAGTGCACTGATAGGCCAGGCCACCTCCACCTGCTAGTCCAGATTGAATGAAATTTATTAGGTCCTAGACTACATCTAAACCCAGCAGAGACACTATTTAAGCCTGCCCAAGTTAGCTTGGGGACCAGAAGTGGTGGGAAGCTTCTTTTCTACCTGGTTTCCAAAATGCTAATTGGTTTACAGATGATTCTGATACCTTAATATATAATATTGCAGTTTATAAGATGGATCACTGATAAATCAAACAGAATTGTTTTCATTCATATCATAATTTAATTGAGAAGTTTCAGACTCTTATTCTCAATCCTCAGAAAATTTTCAGTCTTGCATCTCAACAGTAAGGAAAGTAGAACTGCCAAAGCATAAAAAAATTCCCCAGTCAATCCCCCCCAAACTAATCAGTCAGAGTTCAATTTAAAGGCCACTCATTAAGTATATATGGAGCAAAAGCAAACAGAGATGTGTAAGAAATTTTGAGAAACCAGTTTGCTAAGCTGGTAGGAAATTTCATTTCTAGAGCCCTACTCTTTTGGAGAAAAATAGGATTGTATGCCTCATTTTGAGATGATTTGGATGCAACCCTGACTCTGGAGTACCTGTGAGTTGCTAATAACCTCTGTGTCTGTCTAATATGTCTGTTTGCAAAGAGTAGAATTTTGTATGCCCAGTAATTTATCATTACACAGTGAGGAAACAGAAAGCTCTGCAGACCCTGTAGTAACTGCAATGGTTGTAATTATGCTAAACCCATAAATATATCAAATAAACTGTTTGATGTTCCACCTTTTCACTGTATTCAGTGTAAAAAGGAACATGAAATGACCTTCTGGTGATTAGAGTAAAAAGTGCTCTAACAACCCCAATATGTGGTTAATGCATCATGTAAACTTTGTGATGATGTATATTCTGGAATTGGATGAAAATAGTGCAAAACAGTATGAAAAGGAGCTATGTTTTAAATCAGATAAAAGGAAATAATGAAAAGAAAGAGAAAAGGCTGGCATTTTATAGCTACCTGGCTTTGGAGTGTATGATTGCTCGTTATTCTTGCCACTGAATCATCTCATCATTGAATCATCTATTACAGGTCACAACATAATGTCCACGTGGCAGTATCTAACATCAATTTTGTCCTTTTAGTGCATAATTTACAAGTTAGAAGTGTCATTTCAGTGAATACTGGATAAGTCCTCTATTGGTTTTGGGACACAGGTTAAAAAACTTGCCTGGTACCTGTAGCAGTGTCTTATTCCATGAAAAGGTTCACCCTGACCTGAGTAACTCCTGCCTTCTGATTTACACTCTGCCTATCTTATGTTGTCTGTAAGTGGATGTTTTTGTCTTGTCATGTTCTTCTGTTGGCCTATTTGTTGTAAATAATTTCTTACTTTTTAGCAAGGAACTAGTAATTATTCAGAGCTAGTAATCCAGTTCTTCTTACTGTAACATCTATAAAGCTGATTCCAGAATATCTATTCATGCCAATGAAAATTTTAATGCTTTAATGCACTTATGCCAATTTTATATTAATTTTTAATGTCATTTACTAGAACATAGTTGTTGTTCTGCAGATGACTCTGCTCACTGAAGTGCTAGAATATACTAATTTTCTTTAGAATAGTGGATACTGCCAAGAATTCCCTTTTTTCTTGACTATTCCTACTATCCTGCATTATGACCCCATCTGTCCTGTTGGATCTGGTAGATCTATTGTTAAAACCACCACTGTAAATCCAGTAGAGTTTAAATATTTTTTCACATACTCAGGTAGTGTTGCTGACACCAAAACAATTCTGGTGACCTTTGGCATGACAGAAATTTAAGCACTACTTGTCCTGCACTTAGCATGTGTGAAGCTCCTCACATTTTATCTTTGTATGGAATTATTTGAGGCCTAAGGACAACTTTCTGCAGTTTCTTTTCCTTTCTATTGCCCATTATAGGCCCTTTCTCTGCTTATGCAGTCACAGATTTAGATGTCACATTCCCTTCTTCTGATGTCCTTCCTTAGAGAGAGGAAGAAATGACTTTCATATGACAGGCCAGCTGACAAGAGGTGGGATTTTAAAACATTCACAGGCAAGGCTGTTGGAAAGAAGAGTGCCTTGGTGAGGGCAGAGGGAGTAATGACTGATCTTTGTGGGAATCCAGTGCACTTTGTAGTGGCTCTGGATTAATGCAGCCAAATCTGTACTGGTTCTCATGTTTCATATGCTCTGCTGCCCGAGGAATACTCCACTATTAACTGTCTTGCATATAGATCAACTGAGTTGCAAATCAGCTTTTTTCCTCTAAAGTAATGCTAGTAATGACCTATAATGACAGACAGTGCAGCAGAACCAAAATTTGATGCTTGCCCAATTTCCCTTGTGCCCTGCTGTTCTTCATATGGTTTGGATGCTCTTTCTTTCTGCTCTGCACATCCACTTTTGCAAATGGGCAACTCCTTCCTTCAGGGACATGCAGAGAGGGACTGGCAAGCCTTGCCTGCCTCTTCTGTCACTCAGCAAGGCCTCTCTTGTACTGAACCTTTGTGCAGTTTGATAGGAATAAGTGAGAAACAGCCTCTTTTCTCTAAGAGAGGAATAAAGTCATGCTGCATTTCACTAGTTGTATTTTTCACCCCAAGAGATTATGCAGAATACTTTCCACAACACTTTCATGTTTTGGAATTTTAGGATCAATGGGTCTCTGGCTATTTCTAAAACAGATTGAACAAGAGCAGACTCATGAATTGTCCACGAAATAAAAATAGATGTGACTGGTTGTTATTTGGAAGAGTCTGTTGGGATTCAGAGAAGAGATAAGAATGTGAACACACAAGATGAAGAGGAAAAGACTTTCTTGGTTTTGTTATAAAGGAGATTGTAGAAAGGATTCCTGGTACAACTGCATATGCATTCATACAAGAAGTTCCACCTATCTTTCTCAACCTATTGCCTGTATCCTTATCTACAGAATTCCCACAGTATGTTTCACTACACCAATCAGCTGGTTTTAATTTTATTTCTGAAATTACTTTTAATGTGTTCTAGCAAGGTTTTAATCTATTGTCTTACTTTATGCATTATTATGTACTTTTGCCTTCACCAAGCTTTTACCAGGCCATAGTCTGCAGCCTCCAAACCCAAGCTTGACTGTAGGTTAGCTCAGTTCAGTTTTTAAAGTGTCACACTCCTAATCACAGCCTGCAGGGATATAATGCTGGTGCTGCCACAGGGACCCAGCACCATCCTGTCCTTGCTCTCCTTTCCTGAGGCATGTCCCCAGTGCTGGTGGCACAAAGGTGGCCCAACTTTCATGTGTTCCTTCATGCAAGCATCTGTTAAAATCATGCCAGGAGGCATTATAAAATAATAATGAATAATATTGATCCCAGGAGCAGTGTGCCCCTCCATAACCTCAGCTGAAGGGCAGGATAAATTGTAGTACACTCTAGTGAGGAGTTTAAAGTCAGTGGAGGATATGAGACAGCACCACTCCATGCAGGTGCTTCCCATATAGATATCTTCAAAGCTGTGGCTCTGCTGACTCACCTGTTTAACAGGGGCCTTGCCTGCCAAGAGCACTCCCTGATAAGCTGGATTTGTGCTCTATAATCAAAGTGTGGGAAGAAAGCAAGCATGTCTCTCTGATGCTAATGGACTCCTCATGGAAAATCTTTTATTGGAAAGAAATTGGCATAGTCAGAGAAGCTCTCATGGATACCTCTGAGGGTGATTACTGGCTGGACTCATCAATATCTAAGGATATCTGCAAATGTAAAGAGCTGTTACCAATTATGTATCGAGGCAGCAGCTTCACAGGAAATGAAAGTACTTGAGAATCAGGATGAAGCCATTCCCCCCAGTCTCTGCCACCAAAAGAGTCTGTTTTATTTCATATTCACTGATGGGACTGTGTGTAATATTGTCCTCTGTTCCTGAGTCTGTATAAGGTGTTGTGAGGCCTTGCACAGTTCCTTGGATCAGACAAATATCATATGTCTTTATTCTCTGCTGTCAGCGTAGTGACAGTCAGACCCCACCCATCTATCAGCTCACTATGAGTTTTGTTTAGGTTTTGGCTGCTGGGATCATGCATAGGACTCCCACTGGCAGCACAGCAGAGCTACTTCCAAATTAAAGAGAATTTCACATGTTCCTGAAGGAATTTCACATGTTCCTGTAGCAAGAAGTAACATTTCTTATAATCCAATAAATGGCTCTTCCCCTACTGATGCACCTCATTTCTCATGTGGGGGAAATATGAGAACAGTTTTCTTCTTTTAGGAATTTGCCAAACATTGTGAAATCATAGAAAAGAGGCATGAAAGAGACTAGAGAAATCTAATCAAGAATGAAATGCATGAAAGCATCATGCATGAGGCCAATAAGCTCAGCTAGCTGGTGCATGCTGGTGAAATGTAGTTATTGTTTTCTCTGTCATCTGTTTCACAGCTCTTCCTATCTCCTCACCTGTAATTATCATTCTGTCGGGGTTCTGCCTAAGAAAGCAGAGCCATCTGGGGAAATCAGCATTGCTTTACTCAGTCTCAGCTGGAATTAAAATGATCTGCTGTGAAGACGAGGAAGAAGGAAAAAAATCCAAAATATCTTGTCTAGGGAATTAACCAGAACTGTTGACTAGCTCCTACAGTTCAGTATAAGAAAAAGATTTTATTTAATTAGATACTGGAATGTACTCTAGCCTTACACACACACACA
>VWYO01025559.1:364005-404088 GCA_013400275.1 Rhadina sibilatrix | reverse complement strand
CTCTTAACAATCACACCACCACAAAAAAAAAAAAAAAAAAAAAAAAAAAAAGGGTTAAAGTTTGCTCTATTTTAAGTAGCAAACATGCTGTCACAAAATCGCAGTGCATGTGTACTTTAATGAAAGCCAATGGATTGTTCCTACTTATAAGGATGACAGGATGAGGCCAGCATCTGTTAAAATCACCAAAATATATTAATTCTCATTCTTAAATCATGACCTCATATTCCCAGGCCTGCAGAAATGGAGACTGTGCAGTAAATTAGTCCCACAGCCTTTTACCTCTGAGCCTGGACCCTGTCGAGGCCACCAGTTGAAATGAATTTGTGTCTCCATCTGAAGCAAGTTCCCTCAGAGTATTTATTGCCATCACAAAAGTGCTTTGGCATTGGCACAACTTGACCTGATTAATTGTCACTGTTTAAAGGAAGAAGGAGACAGCCAGAGCAGAGAGCTCTTGTGGTGTCTGGTAGTCTGCACTGCTCAAGCTGTGTTGCTGCTGTCAGGCCTAGACTTCCAAAGCACAGAGGAAGTTAATATTAACAAAAAAGTTCCTGTGGGTGCAGGAGAAGGATGAACAACAAGTAGCAACACTCAGTCCTTCTAAGCAACCATCTATCTAACACTGGTGTCTTAAGTGAGGTTGCTGCTTATCATTTTAATTTGTCTCATAAAATAATCAGTCCAAGAATATATTGGCTAAATTATTGAGTAATGTGAGAATTAAAGTCACCTCAGGAAACTGTGCTAAATGAATAATTTGCTGAGCACTGGAGCAAACGAGGCCTGATGTTTTATGAATTTGTCTCCACTGCTTTGACAGGATAGGATTTATTAAAATGGGAGTTTTTCCTGTTAGCATGTTTCTGTCATTTCCCAGCTGTGCCAATCCTGTGGTACTTGGTAATGACTTAGTTTGTAGCATGACCCTTGGTGAGGATTGCACAGTGTCTCCTAGCCAGGCTCAGCCATGAAACACCTGGCAGTGCAATGCTGCCTGCACAGCTGGGGTAAATAGGAATCAGAGCCTTTACTGAATCCTAATTTCTTTATTTTTACTTTTTTTTAATGACCTGCATTGCCCACATGATTGTTCTGGCTGCAGTGAGGCAGAAAAGTAAAGACCTGGGTGGGAGAAAACCCCAAGCTCTCCTCCAAAAGGCAGTGTGGGTGCAACTTGCAGATCATTTAGCCATGAGAACTTGAGTACAGCCCTTCTGTAGGTAAATTTAGGTGAATGTGCTCAAAAGATGGTAACTGACAGATTTTGTCACTGCACAGTAAGATAAATAACCAATAAAAGCATATTGGCCATTGTGCAGGAGCTGGAGGAAGGTCATATATTCCTGCTTTTACCCCTTTTAGTGAGCTGGGGAATAGCAAGGAAAATCTGCCAGTTTCTAGAAAACAAATACAAGACTCATTAAATCACTCTCATTAAATCTTACAATCGTGGCTTCTATGCAGTGCTAGCAAGGAAAATGTTTTAACTGATAAAAAATGTCAAAAGTAGTATCAGCAGTATCATAAGATAAGACTTTTTATTTGTTCCTTTCTTGCCTGAGCTGGAATGCAGAGCTGAAATGAGACTGTGGTGTTTCACTGCACAAGACGGTCAGAAGAAATGTCTCAGATTCTCAGGAATGTGGATATGGATGTGTTACGAGTGTTTTCACCCATCAGATTTTGCAGCAGCTGAGAAGTCCTGAGAAAGGAGTAGCTTTCCTCTGCCAAAACCACTGGCTAGCTGGTTGCCCTCAGTAGGAGATCCTGGCAGATGAAAACAGCGGGGGGAAGAAAAGTCTACTGAAATGATATTCCTAAAATTTGACCAGCAATACAAGAATATTCTGTCCAAATGTGTGCAGGCATTTTTCCTTTTCTACATTCACTGTACAAACTGTCTGACTGTTTTGATGTGATTTAAGTTTCAATGTTATTTTGTATTTTAGGAAAGTATGCATTTTTAAAAAGACATGTATTTTTCATAATCAAATAGATACTTATTACATGCATTATCTGAAATGGGGCAGCATATAGCAGTGAGTTCATTGGGCACAGGCACCGTGAGGACTTTGATGTTTAGGAAAGATGCTCCATTCCCTGTGCAGCTCAAAATCCATGGAAGTGCCTCACATCAGATATAGCCTGTGCTGGGAGGAGGAAGGACAGCGTACACAAGTCAGGCGGGGGGTACAATTATGGGTCAATGATGGAACATAAAAGTTTATGATTAAGAAGCTAATGAATGAATTAATTAATGTAATTAGAGCTTGTGTTTACAGCTTTCCTAAGCTTGCTTTGCTAGTCACTCAGGTATCTTCTCCCTATTGCTGCCCAGAGAAGTCAGGGATGCCCCAGCCCTGGAAGTGTTCAAGGCCAGGTTGGATGGCACCCTGAGCAACCTGATCTAGCCAGAACTGACAGCTCCAGCTGGCCATGGAGGAAGAAAGGCTTTAAAGCCTGCAACTCAGTGCCTTGGGGAAGTTTCTAGGAGGTCCTGAGGAGCCTAAAGCCAGCCAGAGCTGTCAGTCCTGGCAACTGTAGTCTGGGAGAAATCCCGCAACATTTGAAATTTTGAAGCAGAATCCCACTTAAGGCTACATACGCCTGGCCATCAATATCAGCCCTTTTTCGTAGACAGGAAAAGCTGGAAACACAATTTCTTGGCAGCAGTTTAGAAGTGCCCCCTGGGAGTCCAAGGCCAGCCAGAGTCATCGATCCTGGCAGAGTTCGTGTTGGAGCAATCCTCTGATGTTTGTGGTTTTAGAAGGCAGAATCCCACTTCTGGCAACGTACACCTGACTGTGAATATTGGCCCTCTTCCATAGCATGGAAAGCCCAGCATCCCAATGTCTTGAGGGTAGTTAAGAGGCAGGCCCCGGGAGTCCAAGGCAGGCCACAGCCACGGGTCCTGGCAGCTTTGGTCTGGGAGGAATCCTCCGACATTCAGAATTTTAGGAAACAGAATCCCACTTTTGGTCCTTGGTGCCTGACTGCTAATATCAACCTTATTCCATAGGAAGGCTGTATGGGTTTAGGCTTCTCAGTGAATTTTTCCCTTTATCATTGCTTAGATGCTGGGAGTGTGAGGTGCTGTCTTGTGTGGGAGATGTTTTTATTCCTTCTTGTTGGAGCAGGACTCCCAAAGATGGATAGCAGGGATTAAGCCACACTAAGGAGTGGGTAATAGCCTGAATTGCTGCCACCTGCATGAGTTTGCAGAAGCCTCCTGAAAGGGGGGAAGGAAAAACAGAGCCAGGCTGGCTGAAAGCTTCCCAAAATTCGCCAGATTGTGTTGGCTTTTTGTTCTTTTCTGTTATATATACACATACATACATGTATGTATGTATGTATATATATGTGTCTATATATATTTTTTCTAGTGAAGACCTGTCACTTCTTTTTTGACATTTTTGCCTGAAAGCCCCTTAATTTCAAAGTTAGTAAAAATCTGGATGGATGGGTCTTCTTTCTATTCCAGCAAGATTCCCATCTCCCTTGGCAGACGTTTTTCTTTTAAACAAAAAGGAACACCCTGCAATCCAATGTTTTGGGGGCACCCAGGAGTCCAAGGCAATCCAGAGCCATTGTTGTTGGCAGTTTTGGTGTAGAAGCAATCCTCTGACATTCCAAATTTTTGAGGGCAGAATCCCACTTTTACTCCAGGGTGCTTGGCTTCTGTCAAATCACAAAAGCCCCCCCAGTAACTGCTTTCATGTTTTGGAACCATGGTGAACCAGGTGAGTAAAAAATCATCCATTAAAAACTGCATATGTATGTAAAACATCTAAATATGTTCAGGAAATTAAATAGCATGTGAGCCTTGCTGGATTTATTCTTTTTGTTTGGTTGGATTTTTGTGAGATTTTGGATTTCTATAGTATAATGGTTTTGTTTGGTTTGGGATTTTTTTCTCTTTTTTACACAATAGTTCGTCTTAAGCAGAGTTATTCCCAAATCATCTGTGGTTTGGCAACAGATAGGGTTGACAAACCAAATTATTCTTTACTATTTTCACAACCAGAGTGCCCAATCACAACACTCAAATGTTTGTTTATTTGGTTGCTTCAAAGTGAGACCATGATAGAAAGCAAAGTCCATATGCAACCATTTACCAATTCTACCACTGGATTTAATGAATGCTGTTTTAACTTTTATTCCCTTGCTGCCTGATTTTTGGGAATTGCCCACCACTGTGAAACTGGAAAATTCAAGAGAAGAAACTATGAAAGGGAATATTTAATTTCTTTACTCTAGCTGCTGTTTCATGGCCTCAATTAATCTATACTTGCAAGGCCTTCAATTTATGGAAAATTATTGGAGTGGAAATGTGGACTCTGCATAGCCAAAAGATGGATTTTAATAAATGTGGGCTGTTTAGTACATACACACAGGATGGCCTTTGAATTCCATCCAGGCTTGTCCAACCTGCTCTGAATAACTTTAAGAAATCAGTGGATAATTAATGAAAAGTGCTATCAGATCTTTTTCTGTGGGCTATCATGCTTATTTTCAGCAAATGTGATGTTGGTACGACAGCCTGTGTTCAAGTTTCTCCTCCTCCTTTAGACTGGCTCAGCTTGCACACTACTGGGATCTATCTCTGCAAAATAGAAATGGATAAAAGAAAAACAGGTGTTCAATAGTACATCTGAACTAAAATTACAATTATTTATATAATGTGTGTAATGGTAGGAAGTGTCAGGAAGGTATTTTGAACACTGTGCCTTGGCTCAGTTTCTGATTTCTGTTTGCTGAATCAAAATGACAGCCTGAAAAAAAAAAAAACAACCAAACTATATGAAGGGTTTCATCCATATTGTCATTATGTATTTGTATATATAATGAAACAGAATCCACTTGTCATATTGAAGCAGAAAACTTTATTTAGTGACATTTATTTTAAAAAGGCAGCTATTTTAGCCACAATTCATGCTTAAAACCTCTGCCTGTGGAACAGCTTGTACCAATGTCAGCAGGCAAACTCAACACCTGGAAATCTTTCACTTCCATATCTTTTTTTCCCCCCATTGTTTTGATGTGCAGTTCTGGTTGTTAGTCTTGCTGAGTCACTTCTCAATTACCTAAAAAAAATGTATCTAATTGTGGAAAATCTGGAAGTGAGACAAAGGGAACTCTGATGCCTGTGAGTACTGCCATTCTTGGGGCTATGGAGAGCTTGCCCGGGCATCCTCCGTTGTTGACAGGTCTGGCACCCAGCTTGGCCCTGCCTGCACTTAAATGTCCACATAATTATTGGAGAAAAGCTTATGCCCTTCTCCTCAGACTCAGTGGGAAGTGACTGTGCTCAAGTAAAAGCACTCAGATGTTTTTATCTCCTTAAACTCCATTTAATTTTTCTTCCTCAGTGCTCACCCCCTGTTCAGCATGGTTTTAACACCCACTTCTGTTCTGGTCCCTCAGGAAATCCGTGGCTGAGGATCTTTTCTAGATTCACAATACACTGCTGTTAGTGAGTGGTTTTATGTGCCTCTACTTGATGTTTTCTTCTGGTTTAATCTGGTTTTTTTTCAAATGTCTATAAGTGACAGAGGGAAGGGCAGACACTGCTTCCAGATTGGTGATAATTTGAACGGGAGTCTGTCTTTTCCTCTGTGTGAAGTCATCTCCAGATGATTAAATAAAGAATGCCCCACATGAAGCTGCTCTCCAAATTGTAAAATTGCTTGTTTGCAATTTGCCAGGTATCTGCAAACCCTCTATTTACCTTTAATAACCATATTTTGCAAGTGGGAGAAGGAATTTTGTACTGCTGGTCTTGACCAAGAACTGTGATTTGTATTAAATGAGTTTGCTTTCCCTCCAGCTTCTCTGACTTCTCTCCCATGCTTTGTTCAGCCTGCGTTGCCTTTCTTGCTAGCTATAAACCCCAATCCATATTATGCCCAAAACCAACAGTGGCAAAGAGTATCACGTCAGCTGCACCACTAAATAAAATAAACCTTAATATTTTATGTTTTCAGTTAAAATTTAGTGGTTGAAATGTCAGCCTTGCAGCTCATTAAACTCTTCAAGAGTTCAGAGTTTATAGGAAAATGTTTACAACTTTCTTCTGGATTAAAAATGAACTATTTTAACCTTGGAAATGACTTCTTAATTAAAAAGTAAATCATATTATATGTTCACCATGATGAACTGGTAATTGGAAATTATTGTTTTATTCCTTTGAATATCAATAAAAAGGTGTAGTATTTGTGCATAGGAAATAAAAAATACCCTTAAAATTATTTTCAATGATAAGCTCTGTAATGTCTATAAGCATAGGAATTACTTCTGTGTCTATTGTGGCTTAATGCTTTTATTACCTTGAATGTCATATAGAAATAAAAAATTATTTTCCATCACATTTTAAATATTATTCTGCAATAAACCTTGGCTGTGCCATTAAATCTTCTGGAGTTATTAGCTGCTTTTACAGTACCAGAACTTACATTTGGCCACACTGCAACTGTTAGTTGAAGCCCAAGATATTTGGAGGTTGGTCTGAGCTCCAGAATGGAACAGATTTGTCTCTTTCCTCAGGATTAGATACTGTCCAGCCTGCAAATGAGGCAATAATGCCAAGCTGTATCAGGGCAATGAACACAGTTGGGGTAGGACTGATAGAATTCCAGCAGTTATTAATTCTAAAGCAATTTTAAGAGCTGTTCCAAAGCATTTAGCCTTGGGTGTCTGAGCTTGTGGTCATTCTTTTTATACTCTCTGCTGGGAAGTCATTGTGATCAAAACTTGTAAGGGGTTACAGGTAGTTTTGTGAGAAAGAGCAAAGTCCTACTGAAAGTCCTACCCTGCATCCTAACTTCATTTTGGAATAAAGAACAAGGTAAACCTTTGTCTATGAGAGATGAGTTGGTGTTTGTAAGACTTTCTGTAATTAACAGACACCAAAAGGATAAAGGGAATTTGACACAATAAATTGGGTTTTGTTTCAACTTTCTCTTTATTCAAGCTTGCCCAGGTGGGTTATCCATTCTCTCAGTGTAAATTTTATCATTAGATTTTGACAGAACGAAATGGAAAATTTCAGTGTTTCTCAAGCTGAAACCAGCTTCTCACTCTTGTGAATTTGGTCAAAATAATTTATTCCAGAAGCTCCTCTGGGCTCATGAAGGAAAAAGAAACCTGAATCCTGACCTGCAAATGAGGACGATTATTGCTATTATTTCACTGATGACAAGGCTGATGAAACATACTTGAAAGCCAAAAACTGAACTCACAGGTATAGGCCAATTGATAATATTCCTTGACAATTCTTGTGCCTGTCCATTTTATTATTGTTTAGAAATAAAGAAATGGACAGCATTGCTCCTTTCTGGCTATGAGATTTCACTCCCCAGATACACTGATTTTATTACTAAATTAATTTATTGCCAGTGTCCCTTTCAGTGATCACATAAACCTGCACAAGGGACACTTGGCATTTCTCTACTGGTTACTCAAGAATTTTGCTGCAGAATTTTTGCTCTAGCTGCTGTATTTCATATGCTTCCTTGTTTTTATACCAAGACACTTATATCAAATTTGAGCACTCTTTGAGAAAGTGAATTAATGGGTTTAGGTACTAATGACAAAGTAGGTGCTTTGATCTCATCATTTAAATATTCACAGCCTTTTGCTTGGAGTTTTAATCACAGGTGAGCAGTGACATAGTTGCTGATGTATGATTAAGATTGCAGACAATTCTGAATTTAAATTAATTTCTATATAGATACTTTTAAAATAATGCCCTTAAAACAACTGGGTTTGCTGTTGCAATGACACCCAAGTGCTTTTAGCGTGATTTATGTGTGCACAATACTCGCTTCAGAAACTGCCCCCATAATAGAAGCAAATCTTATGACAGCTGTAGTCTTTTATGAGTGAAGAGAGTTTCTTGCATAAAGCATAAATTTTAAAAGCTGAGTAGCTTTTTATGTAGTTTATTTGTGGAATTATTTTACCAGCTAAAAAATGTAAGCTGCTGCATAAATATTTGTTCTGGTTTAGTTGCAAAGAGACAGAGCAATATCTCAGTTACAGTATTTTATTGATGGGACAATCTGATTAAGGCCTATAGGGAAACTCACATGATGGAAAGAATTATTTGAATGCTGGCATTATTTCCAAAGGGATTTCAAGCACTTCCATGTATAACATGGGATGTGCATAACAGTTAACTCTGCAGATGACTTCTCTTTCAGTTTGGGTATTCTCGGTGGTATTTCTGCCCTCTTGTGAGATGTTCAGGAATGTGTGAAATTTCCAGGTTCTCTCTTCAGCAAATCTGGAAGTCTCGGAGATCTATGTGTGTTTCAGCTGTAAGGAGTAGGAGTTTAATCTCTGACATGAGCTTTCTGCCTTGTTTAACACTTTCATGTTTCATTCTCCCTTATACACAGTGGATACATGTCTGATATTTAAACCTAAAAATATCTCACTGGGAGAAATAAAAGGAACATGAATGTTTTGTTATTGCTTTGTACAAACCACATCTGTGATGGCTCTCTTACTTCAGCCACTTCACTAAAGACAGCTTTATAAACATAGGCCAAAGTTAATCTTTTCTGGTGTAAAGCTGAGGTAATGAGCTCCAGCATTTCAAGTGTTCTCTGCCTTGTTAAAAAAAAAAAGTTATTTTGTAAAGCAGTATTTTTATTATATCTCTACTTTCAGATTAACATTCTAACACAGCTTTTTCTTTGCAAATAGTATGAAAATCCAAAGAAGCACCAACTGCATAGAATCTGAAATAAAACATTCGAAACCCATAGTGTTTCACTAGGTCAGTTATGCCAAGCTATCTGATAGAGTAGTCTGGACTGTTAAAATGAAAAATACAGCAGTATTAAGAGATTCAATGCTTTTTGGAATTATCCAGTGATAAGTAACTTCGGAAAAAATGGAGTATGAATGAATGGTAGTCCTGAAAAGTCTCTAGGCCACAAGCATGTAGGAGGATTCCTCACACATATACTTCCTATTTAGGAGTATCTCAATTATCTGAGAGGAGTTGCATGCTTGAGTCTGTGTACTCTGGATTATTTTCTCTCATGCAAGTAAATTTTATGCTCAACTTTCCTATCTCAAAGTAGATGGCAAGATATTGAGAGGATTTTACATGTAATCCAAAGTCTTCCATCTGGGTTGCTGAGTTCCTGATAATTGCATCTTTTCTGGGCTGGAAATCACTACCACTGACAAGATAAACTAGTGCTGGAAAATCTTGCACCAATTATGAAAGTATTTTCTGACATCTGACATGTTTTTTGCACTCTTAGCAGACGAGATTATTTTCAGAATCTGCAGCTGTCCTTCTAGATTCTGTTCACTGAATGAAAAGGTGGAGAAGCACCCACAAAGCAGCTGTGGAATAAAGAACCCATTTCCTTCAGAGCTCTCCTGCTGTTTTAGTGGAAAGCTCAATGGATGGATGGATCAAGCCTGCAGAAAGAAAAATCAGCTCTTGGCTAGGTGAGGAGGAGATTTTAACCACAAAGGAGAAATTTCTGAGTCAACTTCTCTTAGCCTTGTAACAATAACATGGAGGGTTGAACCTCTCACCCTGCAGCTTTAACTCTGTGGCTTTGTTTAAGACAACAAAGAGAAGAGGTGGACACTCCCCTTAGTTACTTCCCCTTAGTTTCAACCAATCCCTTTCCATCAATAAGGAAAATTAAATACAAGTAGATACAACTGAAAAAATAAGAGTTTACTAAGAAGTGAAACAGCAATAGGCAAAAAAACCCCACAACAACAACAACAAAACTGCAACAAAACTCCCAAAAAACAGTGAATAATCAGTAGATACAAAATTGCTAAATCTCATTTACAATTTGAGGTCTTTAGGGAAACATCAAGCCTCTCAGCCTTTCTTCACGGGACGAAACTGACTTTTGGCCTTGGAAATGCCTGGGGGTTCTGGACTTTGTGGCAAATTCATGAGCTAAAAGTTAGCATTTGTTTGATAGACTGGTGTGTCAGTCCAGCCTTTAAAAGACCACTTTGTATAAAACAGTCAAACAAATCAGTTGGTCTGGAAAAAGAAAGTGCTAAAAATCTGTAAGATATTTTTTACACTTTTACCTTTTACATAAACCTCTTTTAAAAAAAGTTTTATGTTATAAAACTTGCAAGCAATCTGAAATAGCTGGAAGCAAATGAAAGAGAAGACTGCTGTAAGGTGAGAGAGAGTTTCTGAACCTGCCCAGTGTGAATTCCTTTCCTGTTGACTCGTGAGATCTGTCCCTCCTTCCATCTTATTCCTTTCTATTTTAGAAGACACTGTTCCTAAAATGGGTAAATTTTCTTTTCTTCATTCCCAGTCAATGGCAGTTCATGAGAACTTAAATATATTAGTAATCAGTGGTGAGGTTTGGTTTTCTTTTTCCCTTAATATTTGGAGTTAAGTCTTTATAAAAACTGTGCTTAGACTGCAACCTTTCAGAAGTTCATGGCTATCCTGATTGATGATGCTTCCTTGAGATATGTAATAGCAAAGCCAAATAATCACAAAGAGCATGTGCTGGGTATTTCCACCCTGGGAATTCATAATTTTCTGACTTCATTTATGATGCTGCAGTGTAACTACCTGGTGGAGTGAATGATTGCAAGGCCTGATTAATGGCACAGACTTTTAAATTAGAATTTGTTACTTCTGTACCTTGTATGGTGTTTGTGGTGGAAATATTTCAAAGCTTTTGCCAGCTATATTTTTTACAAAAATCAAAAGACTGGAGCCTTGATTCTGCTCTTACTGGAGGATATCCTATGGTTCAGGTCTGTTTAGATGTGGCAGGTCTAATGAAAATATGTTCTTTCTAATGACGGCTGGATATATCTGGACTCTTCTGTTTATCAAAACCCTTGAAGCAAAGTAAATGTAGTACCTTTGTAGCAAAATATGAGTGAAATCACATGGTGGCTCTTTCACAGGTTGGCTTAGAAAAAATAACCCTTTGCTGAATATGTGAATGTAAGTGTCAAAGTTCTTCCAAGGTTTGGGGGATTAAACAAGAGGTGAGATGGGAATTGTCTTTGTCTTCCCTCTCTTTCAAAACTAGATTGTTTCAATGTGGCAGACAAACTTCCTGTGCCACTAAACCTGATGCGTTTAGTCTCAGGGAGAGGGATGCTTTGTTTCAAGCAGTGTTTAATTAAAAAAAAATGGTTAATTTCTTGGATACAGAAAACAAAGATTTCTGAAAGAAATGTGCTGTTGATCCAATTCCATTACTTTCAAGTTTTTGGTGCCTGCTGAAGTGTAGTAATGCCTCAGAAGCAAAATAAAGGGTTTTTTTTCCACAGATTTGAAAGAAGTTGTGACTTTTCTCGGTTTTACAAGAGCTTCTCAGGAGTTCCAGCATTAACTCTTTTATGTTATCGTACATCCAAACTGAAAAACCCCTTTGTTCCCTTTATCAATTATCTTTTTAGGATTGAAGAGTTGCTACAGTTCATGTATACTACAAGCTCTTGATTCATGGGAATATGTTTAGCTTTGCTATGCTCAGTCTGTGCAAAAACTGCTCAGTCTTTTTGAGTTTTAATTATTGTCTTTTGATTGAATGACTGGATTTTGCAGTAGCAGAGCTGATACTGATACATCTAAAGCACGTAAGTCTGGAGGATCTGATATTCCAGAAGATGTTTGAGAAAGCTGAGAAGTGAGGTTGATGTTTTACTCTTCTATTTCATTGCAGGCTCAGTAGTGATTATTTACACTGATGAATAGAGAAATGGAGCACAAAGTTCTGCCCCGGGCTTCTACGATAACTTTGAGGCTGAGCAAAAGAACTACTGTTTCTTTTTCATGGAGAGCAATGCAGGGGATGTGACAAAATTTGCTTGAGGAATAAGGTGGTGGCAAGATCCTATCTGTTAGGAAACCATCAGGAATCAGAGTAGGAGGTTTCCCAGTGGGCCACTCAGTGCAGATCTCCTGACTCCCAAAAGCATGAGCCAGTTCAGGAAGCCTGATGATCTGGCCTTGCCTACTGAAATATCTTCTCAACAGACTGATTCTTATTTTCCTTTTTTCATGAGAGAGACATCTACTAGAATGCTCCCAGTACCCCCCACCAATAACCAAGCAACAAACTCCAAGAAATACCCTTTATACAGGTTGTAATGTGGTGATGCCAACAGGCCTGCTCTAACTAAATACTCCAATAAGGGAGGCATTGCCAGAAGAATAAACATTTGCATGCTTCCTATGTAAGACAACTCCCTAAATGCTGGGGCTTAGGTGAAATATTCCTTGAAGAAATTATTCCCAGTTGTCCACTGTGAGGTTTCCGAAGGACAAATGGCCTGTTGGGTCATGTGGAGGGTTTGTGCATGCTTACATTTTTACAGCATGATCAAAGGAAGCAGAACATACCAGAGCCAGGATCTGCAAATGTCACTGAGCAGCTACTCTCTTTGCTCTTCCCTGAAGCACCTGGCAGTGCCCCTGGGATACTTGTCTGGGTGTAACCCTGATGACAGAATATGGCAACTCCTAATATCCTCCTTCTGTTTCCTTTGTTCTGCCCTCACAAAGTACATCTTCTTCAAAACACAACTGAAGGAAGCAGAACCCATCAGTTCTCTCAAAATTATTTTTTGGGGTGTTTGGAGGTTGCTCGTGGAAATAAACCCAGCATTACTTTAAAAATTTATACACCTCAAGAACTGTTTTGAAACTTGATTAATTTCTAATTAAAGTGAAATGAGAAGCCATGTGAGGGTTTTGATAAGTTCAGCTTTTGTTGCAAGAGCAGTTCTACACAAGTTCTTTTCTCTCAGGGGCTGGCTGCTATTGTACCATTTTATGTTATAGTTTCTGAATTCACCCCACACAGTCTCATTGACTTCAGTGGGAATTTTCCTAGAACAAGGAATTAAATAGTCTTCAGAATGAGTTCCCCCATGAAATTAGAATATTAGATATCTGCTCAAGTTATTTTACTTGCTGTCAAATTTTCACCTGTTAAAATTCTTGGAGCAGATGCAATAAAACTTCTCCAGGCTTGATAAGAAAAGCTAAAGATAGTTTGGATTCTCTGCAGAAGTCTGTGAGTTTGGATGGAGTTTGGGAAAGCTGCTCTGAGGTTCTCTTTCAAAAAGGAGTTTTCTGTGCTGAGCTAAATATTTCACTGCTGTCAATTCTGCATTACTTTGGTGTTCTGCATTTAAATAAAGAGGAATAACATGTTTTTGTGGTGAATTATAGGTAAATAATGAAGGCCAGAGAAAACAACAATAAAAGAAAGAAGACCCACAATAATTTACTAATGTTTGGTTTTGTGTATGAGATGAAAGAGAAAATAGAAGGAATATATAGGAAATTGAGGATGGGATTGTCATTAGTTGTGCCAAATTGCAAGAATACATCTTATAATAACTATGTTCCTTCATATGAAAGCAAACTTCAGGCTTGAAATATTTTTAGTCTTTCTTGGCTCTTCTAGATGTGCATCTGTCAGTGTTAAGTGAAATCCTAAAGCCAAAAGGGGGACACCATAACAGATTTCACTTGTGCCCACTGGACCTTTTTCTTTCAGATTTCTAACTTGCAGATAAACTGATTGATTGGAAATTATTGCCATTTGCCTTGATCTGGCCTGTGAAGACTGCTTCCAAGTATTTTCTTTTCCAGGAATTTTATCCTATGATTTCTTTTTTTTTTGAAAAGGCATCTTCTCTCCAATCAAATCCTTTTGACAAGCTATGGATGATTTTGATATTAATTCACAGTTTTTATCTATAAAGCATATTTAATAAATACTTTCTTTCCAAGATGTATTAGCAAAAAAGCTAGAGGTGCACATGTGTCTGTATTAGATATATTGGGAAGCATACGCTTCCCAATTTCTGATGATTAACTCAAGGAAAGAGGATTTTATGTGCATTCTCTACAGTGAAGTTTATTTAACTTAACTTCATATAGACATATATATATATATGTAAAACACCTTATATATAGCATATCCTTCTCAACTGGCATTCTTTTGGCTGACTAGAAATTGGGGTATGGTTGATTTCTAGAAAGCATAAATTCTATGGGTGTGTTTTGGTTTTCTGTTTCAAGCTCTATGGCATCAAATACATGGCTGTTTTGTTCAAGAAATAAATCAGGTACTCTAAAAGCATCGTAACCACGTCACTCTTAAAATGATTTAAATACTTCGTCTCCTTTGTATCTTGGCTTTCAGCACAGAAACAANGCATTCTTTTGGCTGACTAGAAATGCATCATTGGGGTATGGTTGATTTCTGGATTTCTAGTTTTTGTTTTTGTTTTTTGTTTTTGTTTTGTTCTCTTTTGTTTCCCTCCTACCCTTCCTGGGCAATATGGACGTTTTTTTCTCTTTCCCTAAACCAGGCTTACTGCACATCCTTGTTTTGTCCAGAAGGCCAAGGTATTAACACAGCAGTGAGGCTGAAGTTTCACTCAATAGGCATTGTGGCAGTGGAATTTTAGCTTGTAAATCCTCTGGAAGATAATTGGCAGTATATACTACAATAGTTCCTACTTCTATTTGGAAGCAACCATTCCAAATCATGACTTTAGCTCTTCATTGGTGGAGCTGCTATAGATGACTTTGTTCAAGTGATTCTGAATACAAATATACAAACCTTGGTTTTGGCACAATTTGCCTGATACAGTTGTGAGTAAGAATCCTTTCTTATAATAGGTAGAACACTGAAGCTAAAGGCATTTTTGTGATGCAATATTGTGACAGAGCATGTGATGAACTGGGTGGTGTGTGGTATAAACAAGTGGGGAAAGTGAAGTGCTACACTGATACTCAAAATCTCTTTTTACTCTTGACTGAGTATCTCCTCTTCTGTAGGACGAAAGAACATAATCTATCACCTCAAGCTCTCCTGTACAGACCTGGAGAACAGATAATTGTGGCAGCCCTTAGAGCTGCCCCAAATGCCAGGGCTTCTTCCCATGGAGGGGGGGTGATGCTTGAGGCCCCTCTGACACAGGGAGCTTTGCAGCACCCAGGCTATCACAGTATAACCACGTTCACCCCAGGGAATCTCCTGGAGAGACAGCCTTTGGTCAGGGCGAGTAAAGTGATTACCCCCATGAGCCTTTGCTCCCCCATGCAGATTGTTCTTTCCGGGTTTGCAGTTGCGTTTGTCAGTTACGTTGTGTCGGTTCATTATTGGTCCACCCTCTTAGCCCTACCCTCAGGTTACTGTAATAAAAGTCGAGCTCTTCCGAGCTTCAGGGTTCCTCAGACCTTGGTTTTCCTGACCTTGGTCCCTTGGGAGCTCCACAATAAAGAAGACTGGGGAAAAGAGGAACCCGTCTCGTGGGCTTATTCCTGCGTCGTCTGATCTTCCCTGGAGCAAGGCTGCCTCGGCAGCCTCTCACAAAGAGCTGAGATTGCTTTCCCCAACTGAGAGTGCCTGTGTGCCTGGTGTACCAGGGTGCCTTTTTAAAGGCGCTTCTACCAGGGACAGTCATGGTGTCTCGAAGACCCCGTGGAAGCTAAGATAAAGCCATTTGATCTCAGCAGCCAGCACATAATGAAAAATACTAAATATTGTGGAAGGTTTCAGGTGGCGATTTTCCAGGGCAACTTTTGGTCATTTGGTATCTTGTTTATCCAGGACCTTCCTGTCTGTAAATGGTGCTTCTCATGATGGAGAAAAGATTGAAGACAGACAAAATGTCAAGATTTTATTATGTGTAGTATCTAGCTTGTTGTTTCCAGCATTTTAAAAATAAATACTGTTATTATTCAAAGTCAGCATGAATCCTCAATGTACTTAATTGATTCTGGAGTGAAATACTAAATTCAGGATGTGTATGTGTATAGAAAAAATGGACTGCTGACATATGTCAAGCAAGGTTAGGTTTTGTCATGCTTTGTTTTGACTATTGTTCTGTAAACCTACTTCAAGGAAGATGTTTCTGTGGCAGATCCATGATGAGCAGGCCTTAGGTAGGTGGACTCACCGATTGAATATGAAGTAGGAAAGGATTGTGCCTTTGGTTACTCAATCGTGGCAGAGAAAACAAGAGATGGAGCTGCAGTCTCAGAACACAGCAGGACTTTTTTGTAATAAAATAACTCTGTGGAGAAGTTGGGGAATCATTGACCTAAGACAGAATGAAGCAACCTTTTCAGAAAAGATTATGAGGCCTGGTGACTTGGAACTGTGGGTTATAGTGGGCTTCAATATTTGCATTGGAATCATCTTGGAACACTGTGATGAAAGCATGGGATCAATTAATGAGTGTACTTCAGAGTGAATGCTGATGGGTTTTTTGAACAAATCAAGTGAAAAAATGAATTTAGGTGGATTTGGAAGCTGCTAGAAAGCATCCAAAACAAGTTGGAAATAGTGGCTCCTCCTGATGACGTTCACGTAAACCTATTGCCTGTTGGAGGTATCAGAGTTCATTAGTTCACTTCTCACAGCTTTGTCAGGCTTTGACGGTGACAACCAATTCAGATATTCAAAGAACAACCTAGATATGATTTAATAGGCACAGATATCTGTCATTCGGTGAAAAAAAGGCTCCCAAAGCAACAGAAGAAAGCCTATATTTGATGGTATATGAAAATTTATCTCCTGTAATCCCATTTGTGACTATTTCTTTTTCCCCAGCACAAGTGTGATGCATCCCAAGGGAAAGTGTCATTGAATGCCTTTCTGGCTATTGAATACTTCTAAATTGAGGCTGTTCATGTTGTTTGACTGCAGAGCAGTGCTTAAATTGTACAAATTATGGCATGGCTGGGGAGCTGAAGGCCTCATGGTGCCTGATGTTCAGGAGACTTCTCATCTTTGTAAGAATTTGGTGAATCCTTCAAGAACAAGAGCATAATGGGCCATCTATTCAGATTTAATATGATTTTATTGCAAACAGGTGGCAACTGACATGAACAGACCAGCCTGGCCACTTTAGCTTTGTCATGGGGAGTGCTGGTACTTGCAGTGTCATTGCCATGTTGGTGAGGATTGTTGAGAATTTCAGACCTTTTACTTTTTGGGCTCCCTGGAGACACCTGTATTCACTGGGCTGGGATAGAAATTCAATGGTACCAATTTAAAAAATAGAGTTGATTTTGGTTTTATTTTATTTTACTTTTTTTTTCCAGATTTTGACAGCCTTGATACTTGATCTCACCTGTAATCAAAGAGTAGCAGAGAACATTGATAACTTCTTTTTCAAAAGACTTTTGGCTAAAAAGAGATTTTGACTTACTGGTGAAGTGGATTTTGCCAAGAAACAAAAGCCTGAACCAGACAAAACAAACTCCTCTATCCCAGTTCTACCCTGAGAGAGGATCACTTCAGCAAGGACTCTTTCATGTGGCTAAAAGCAGTATCCCTCTGTCACAACACATATTGGCATGGAGTTCCTGCACCTTAAAAGCCTTTGAAAGCACCAAGAAAATGTGTGGAAAAAAAGAAAATTATGTTGGTGTTTTGGGCTGTGAAAGTTTCTTTTTGCTAAGTTCTTTCTGACGCTCTTGTAATTGGAGCAGGCAGGGAATAGGTGTCTGTGATCTTTTCCTGGTCAATACCACTAATGCTGACTACAAGGATGGTGAAACATTTAGTCCTTGCTCTGATTTCCCTTTTCTCTTTGTTCTCCTTCTTATGCCTGGGGACAAAATGCTAAACCCTCACCCGGTTTTCTAAAAGCATCTGATCATTTGTGCAGAACTGGTTACTGTCAGAATTCAGCTCTTATTAGGTGAAAAACATGTTAAAACTTTTTTATATGGGAAGCAAGGGACTTGACTTAATGGTGAGAGCTGGGTGTCTCCTAATGTGCCTTGGGTTTGTCTTTGAAAATACCCTTGAGGGAAGAGAAAAAATATCCATTAAAAATAAAAAGAAAAGAAGGAAAAAAACCATAAGATGAATGAGTGTGTGGTGCAGGTGAACACAGCTGCTCTTTCTCTCTATGTGTGTACATAACTTGGGATAGAAAGTGGGTCTGGACTGTGGGAAATTATGATTAAATGAAGTTCCCTTCTCGTTATTTCCAATGCAAGAAGGTTTCATTACTCTATTGATTTACAGAGATTAATGTTTTCTTTCTCTCTCTTTTTTCCCTCCTTTCTTATTTTTCTTTTAGGCTGTATTGTCAGAAGAGTGGCCATTCACAGCTGCTTATTGATTCTAACCAGGGCTGAAAGATGACTGAGTGCTGTGACTTTTTGGGCCCCATTTTTTCTCCTGGTGCTCCCGTGGAAAAACGATTAAAAGTATTCCAAATAACAACATCTCTGGATGTTCTTTTGGTCTCTGAATATATAGGGATGGAGATGGAAATGCCTATGACTGCCTGACAGCCAGTCTAAGATAAATGCTCATCATTTTATGAGAAAAAATTAGATATAAACATGCAGTCTCCTTCTTTAGGACAAGATGGAAGTATTACTTTAATCTGTAAAACTGCAGTGATACACTAATAAAGAATTATTAACAAAGAAAATATTCAAGGATTTGGCCATATTGTAGTTTGTTTATGGTAACCAAACTCCTAGAAACATGTTTGATTAGCTGATCAATAAGAAGTTGTTACTGGGTTTTATATTATCCTGTCACTGGGATAATGACATTCGGAATGTAATTGGCTCTTTAGTTTTCTTGGTACTATACATGTTTGAATCCATAAATAGGATTTAGCTTTGTTAAATATGGGTTGGGATTATGGAGCAGTGCTAACTGTTTTAATGTTTTGCTTCAGCATTTTAGTGAACAAGAATGGTTTTATTTCCCAAAAGTGTTTCTTCTGTCACTGGGGAAAATTGTGGACAAGTGAAAACAAAACTAATAGGCTGATGAGGGAACTAAAGAGGATGCTGGAAGAAATAGTGGAATTTTAATAACTGTCAAAATAGTGGATTTTTTCATATCATTCTGAACTGCTGTTGTGATTCAGTTACAATTGCTACACTGGCCTGCTTACAGCTGACACCACTCTTGGGTCAGAGGCACCTGAGTTTATCTGCTTCTATTTCTGGTTCCAAAGCCTACTCCTCTCCCCTAAAGGTTTTTAGATGTTTTTTATCACTGGATTATTGTGGATTCATGGGTGTTAAGCTCTAAATTCTTACTGCTGAGATACACTGTAAAGTGACAAGGAGAATTTCTCCTGGTTGGTGGCCATGTTGTTGGGAGATATTTAGGAGTGACAATCTGTGGCCAATCACAGGCATTGCTTTGGACTTGGCTCATGGGAGGTGTGTAAACTTTCTGCTGGGAAGAAAAAGAAATAACCAGAAGAATAAGAAGGTTTCCCTCTTCTTTCTTCTAGCCCAAAAGTAAAAACTTCCAGCCAGAACTCGAATAATTAAAAAGTAATGTGTTTATGTGCTTCGTGCTTCAGCTTCATCATAACTGGAGTGATCTTTCCTTGTAGAAGTCAGTAGAGGCTGTACTTTTCCAAGGAAATCTAGAGTTCTGCAAAAACTGTTCAATTGCCCCAAACTTATGCACGGAAAATGTTGGTCTTTTCCTTGTGCTGACACAAGGGTATTGGATGTTGATTTAAAAACTTCTATGTGGTTACTGCTGTATGAAAGGAGCGTGCAGAACCTGTGTAGGTCTGTTTTTCTGCAGGTTTCTCCATGCACAGGGAAACCTTCCTTAGGAATTTTCTTTGTAGCTGCAGTGGAAAGATCATGAGCAAAGAGCTGCAAGGAGATGGCCATGCAGGGGTAGAGGTGTGTGGGATCTGTAAGTAGCCCAGTGGTGCGAGCCATGTGCCATGTAGAAAATCCTGGCATTCCGGCTTCTTTTACAGGAAGGAAAGTGCTGTTGTTCCAGTTAGATGAAAAAATTATTTGCTGTCTTCCTGCTGTGTGTTTTGTGTGCTTGTGGGTTTTTTTCTCCCCACCCTCCAATTAGATTTGTTTGCCCTGTCACTGATATTTTTACTCTAGCAGAGAATATTTGGAGATCAGGGTTACCTGAGCACAGATGCTGACAGTTATGCTGCAATAAAACTCTTCTAGCACCCTTGTCATAAATCACAGGCCCTAATTTGGAGACTTAAATTATAGGTATGTCTTCTGAACTACCCTCTGCAATTAAAGTGCAATAAAAATACCTGCCATGGATTTTAATAAGCAGCCTAGTCATAGTAATGCCAGCTGTTTGCTGGCTGCTGTTGGGATGTTAAATTTTTTACAGCTATTAAATATAGTGAGCAGCATGGCTGCTGCCAGTTGTTAGGAGAAACACCAGCATTGCCACCAGCACAGCTGTTCAGCTGGAAGTGTAGTGTTGTCTCCCCTGAGGGAAGGAGGCATTTATGAGAAGGAAAGGTCTGCTGGAGATAGCAATAGCATTCCTCTGGCTCTCAGGGGCTGGCACATCCTAGAACAGTCACAACAGCACCGGAGCTCAGTGCTAAATAAAAGTTCAGTAAACCAAAGAGAAATTCTGCCTGGAAAATAGCCATGAAGATCATGTCCTGCCCTTAAGTCATGCTGCTGACAACCCCATTGGTGAGGGTCAAGGGTAAAGTAGGAAATACCAGACTTCTCCATTTTATTAAAGGGAAAAGATGCCAGGGTTTTCAGGCACAGACCATGGAAGTAAAGAATCAAGAATGCATTTACAGCTAGAAAAATCTGGCAAATCCAAAATCTGATACTGGTAGGAAGAGGGGCTGCTTGTGAAAATGTAAAGATGCCAGCTCTCAGTCCATTCCTTTAGGACAGATTTAACCAACTGGTTCTGAAGTTCACTGTTTTCTGTGGAATTACTGACTCCACCCAAGAGATACCTGTGTTTCATTGCCTTTAACTGGATGGCCCAAATTACTGGCTTTCTTCATAAAGAACTGCCTCCTCAAAAACCAGACAGCAACATTCCTGAAGTACAGAAAGCTGTGCCATGTTTTAATGATATGGTTTTGATCCTTTTGAAATCTAATTCAATCAAATTGTTGTTTCTTTCAGATTTTATGTCTTGACTAGAAGTAATCTATGTGCTATTCAAATAAATCTTTCAAATTTCAGCATGATGGGGAGGTCTTCACATTATCTGACTCATGCATCTAACACACATGCTCTGAATTGTCCCATTGACTTCTCACCATTGCTCACATAAAGAATTCAGTCTCCTAAATTGCAAGGAGGTAAATAAAGAGAGTCCAATGCTGGAGCTGGTGAAACTCCTATTCAGAATTTTAAATGGATACAGCTGAGTATCTAACAGGAAAATAGTCATATTATTAAGGAAGCAAGCAAATATTTTTTTGCCATTAGAAACTGTCAGTCTTAAAAAGTAGTAGCATATTGTGGGAAAAACACCAAACTACTCTTGTCAATGTCTCATTCTTCCTTACAGTTCAGAGAAAAATTGTAGAAATAACAGTTGGGTCAATGCTACCATGCCTCACTGTCTCCACCCTTGCTTGCCCTGGCTAGCCCTGGGACTAGCCAAGTAATAAACAAGCAGTACAGCACAGTAGGCTGACCAACTGAGCCCATCCAGTGGGCTCCTTACAGCACAGCTCGAGTGTTGGAACATTGTGGTGAAGGTGAGGAGAATAAAGGAGATCTCTACTGAGGAGTTGCCACTGAAGTTTATTAAGGGTTTTGAGGGAACAGCCTCACTCCAGGGTGTCTGCCTCAGCAGAGCACAGACTGTCCTGTGTCAGCTGCTTTTAACAGGGGGAGGAGCAGAGGGAAGGATCAGGGAACAGACCAATCAGGAAGGACTGAGGAGTGGCCCTGGGCATGAGAGACTCCTTCAGAAGACAATCCCTGGGGGAAGGAGGGAATTTCCCAGATCCTGTCCCTGATCCTATCATGTGATCATATTCCTGGAACATTCTAGACCCGGGGAGGCCTTGACACGATTGACAGGTCCCGGGGGAAGGGGGAACAGAGGATTGACACATAACTGAAACTGGGTAAACAACTGTGATATAAACCAGATGGGGGTTAAACAGGGGTACCTTGAACACACCAAATACATATTTAACAAAGAAAATCAAACACACCACTACAGGTCAATATGCTGCTGATATATTTGCATGCTATGCCTCAGATCATGTGTGTAATGTTTTATCAAAAATTGTTTAGTTATTTGTCTTGAGTGAGTTTTATAAAAGATACACATTGATGATGTGTCCTAATATTGAAATATTTTTGCTTTTTTGTTAAATCTATGCATCATAGTTTGTCCTATTGAGGCATTAAGTTTCTATCTTCTGGCTGATTTGATTTATTACTAACTTTTATCTGATGGAAATAAATGAGACTGGAATTGCATTCAGCTTTCATCTGAACTGCACATTTATTTCATACAGGATAATGAAGAAGCAAAGCATTTTCCCATGGCACTTCCTGATTTTTTCCAGTGGAGATGTGTCTTGGGTTGTGGAGACAGGAGTGTGTATTCTATTTCATTTGTTAAAAGCAGTTGGGGAGATTTTTTTTCTTTATCTCTTGTAACTCTGGGGGGAGAGGGGCGGGTGCCTTTTGATAATGGGCCAACTGTTAAAACCAGGTGGGGCAGTGTTTCTTATCTCATTCATCACCTGTCCTCCCTCCGGGGGGATATGTTTTGCTAATGGACCATTAAGAAACTCCTAAAAGCACACATCCTCGAAATATACTATCCACATTACATCATCCTATTGTGAGATGCTCCACCAGTGGGGGGAGCCAACCATTCCCACCTGGATAANGGTGGTTTTGGTTTTCTAGTACATTTGTATTGTTAGTATTCCTAGTAAAGCACTATTATTTCTATTCCCAAAACTTTGCCTGAAAGCCCTTAATTGCAAAATTATATTTTAGAGGGCGTGAGGGGTTTACATTCTCCATTCTAAGGGAAACTCCAGCTTTCCCTGGCAGATATCTGTCTTTCCAAACCAAGACAAGATGCATGATTTTTTTTCCTTTTGTACACACAGATGCTCATGCTGTTCTACAAGATTGCACAAAATATTTACAAGGGTCTTTTAAGTAGAATAAAGGGTTGTCAGGGCACAGCATATGCAAAGAATATTTGATTTTCTACATATGTTACCTGTAGTACACTGCTGCAGCAAATATTTTATTGTAAACAATTTTAATGTAGTCTATCTGACTTAACTTTCATCTCTCATGCCTTGGAATTTGTGACAGTTTTCTGCCATGATAAAGTGAAATTTTAATTACAAAGTACAAACCCAGAAGGAATTGGAGCTAACTGGTATATGGTCCAGTTTTCCAATGTGTTAACTTTCCCTGCAGATGGAGTCAAGTGAGCATTTCAATGTTGTGCATAAGTTTGATGATCACTGTTTTCCTTTACAGGATCAGATTGTTGGGATGCACCCTCAGTGACTCTTTGGAGTCCATGGGCAGTGCAAAACGGGCAGTAGAGATTCTTGGCTGGTCTGAGGGAGGCAGAAGGCCAATTCTTTCTGGGTCTGATTGAAGAACGTTAAACTGTTGGACAAAATCTTCACTGAAAAGAATATTTTGATATTTTGGCTCTTCAATAGAGGAATTTTTTCCCACCAACATTACTTAGTCCCATTTTGTATATTACATTTTTCCCAGGGTAGAGGGAAATGAGGGAAAGTTTTCTCAGTGAGAAGAGTAATAATTTCCCACAACAGCAGCACAAACAAGAAAAGTGTGAAAACTTCATTGTGTAAACTTTAGGAAATAAATGGTGTAGGGAGAAATTTGTTCAACAAGCATCAGTGTTTGCTTCTCCCACATGATGCCATGGCACTGCTACCTTTTAGATTGTTACAAAATGATCCCATCTCACAAGTAACAATCAACAGAATGGGAAGAAATGGCCTCAAGTTGCACCAGGGGAGGTTTAGATTGGATGTCAGAAAAGACTTTTTCACCAGAAGGGCTGTCAAGAATTGGAACAGGCTGTCTGGGGAAGTAGTTTGGGTCATTATCTCTCAAGTTAATTAGATGATGTGTAGTTGAGGCTATCAGGTTTAGTGGTGGACTTGGCAGTGAAGGGTTAACAGTTGGACTTGGATCTTAGAAGTCTTTTTCAACCTAAATGACTCTATGCTCTTATGATTAAAAAAAAAAAAGGAAACAACTTTAATTTTGTGGCTAGAAAATTCGGACTGGTTTGCAATACAATTGTGGAGGAGGGGGAACCCTTGGTGTCTTGCTTTTCAAGACCAGGCTTTTTGTAGCCCAGGCAGTTTATTCTTGGCATTGTGAGTGAGATTTGCATAAATGATGTAACTTAAAAGTTAAATCCAGCTTCTTAGCAAAGTGCTTAGGGTATAAATAATGAATGAAATTTAGATGCTGTGGTTTGACTACTGACAGGTCAGTAGGACTAGAAGGGAGGGAAGGAGCTTTTGAATTTGCAGTATTTGTAGCTCCCTGTGTGTATTTGTGTTGTACAGGCATGGTGGCTGCAAATATGTCTTAAGTTATTTTTTAAGAACTTGTCCAACATACAGGATATGTTCATTTATAGTCCATTTGAAATTGGATTTGAAGTTCTGCTCAGTGTTGGAGCTGGATTTGTATGCTGAATTCTTGTACTCAGCTGAGTCAGTCAGCTAAATCCCTCTGGTATCTGATCACCACATCACCTTGCACCTCCCTGGAGGGCACAGCTGAAGCAGCTACAGATTGGTTATTGTACTGTACAGTACAGCATAATACACAGAGCTCATCTTGAGGTTGGGTGGGATGTCCCCNCCAACAGAACCACATCTGCCACTCCAGGAGGACTCACTTTTGGACTGCTTCCAACACCCTGACCAACAGGGTGTCAGGCTGTAGCTCTGACTCTGTCAGGGTTTTCCAGGATTGTCGTTTGGTTGGTTGGTTTTATTTTCTAGTACATTTGTATTGTTAGTATTCCTAGTAAAGAACTGTTATTCCTATTCCCAAATCTTTGCCTGAAAGCCCTTAATTGAAAAATTATAATTTGGCATGGGTGAGGGGTTTACTTTTCCCATTCTAAGGGAAGCTCCAGCTTTCCCTGGTAGATACCTGTCTTTCCAAACCAAGACACCATGGCACTGTGTGTGGGTCACCAGGAGCTGTCCCAGCCCCTCAAAGGTCATTTATTCAGTCTGTGTTGCTGCTGACTCCAGATCAGTCTGATTGCACTGACCTCTGCATGGTGCAGTTACCTTCCTGTAAAGGAGTAGCTCTAAACATTCACTGAACCACACACTCAGCAATTAACGATTTTGAGCCAAAACCAGTTCATTGAAAAGGTCTTAAGCTTCTCAAATGTTCTTTAATCTAAGCTAGAAGTTGTTGGCTTCCCAACTTGATTTCCCAGTGGGTTTGTCTTCAAGGAAAGCTAATGCCAAACAGCAAAAGATTTTTGATCTGAAACACTGTAATTTGGAGGCTCCTTTCACTTCTCTTTATATATCAGTAAAAAGAGCTCATAATTTAAAAGAAAAACTGCTTTTATACTTTGCCAGAGGTAGCCTTGGCATCTGAAACTGATGTGGCTTTAGTCTTAGCTTGGATGGAATTCATTCCTGCTTCTGGTAAAAAAGGATGTAATGAACATTTACACTGCAACAAAATTATAAAATGCAAACATCGTAATCCATATCCTCCCTCTTTGCCAGTTGAAAGAGCTCTTCATCTTCCTTTGCATAGAAAGCCATTCACCCTCTTTTACTTTTTGTACAGTGTGGGTATATATATATATATTTATGTATAATTTAATAGTATTTGAATTTTTTTTCACATCATAAATTTGTTCTGTTTTTTTGTTCACTGCTAAGCAGACAGAGTTTGGTCATGGTACTGCTAATGTGTTCCTGTCTTTTGTGTGTTTAGACTGGTCAACACAGGCAGGAAATGCCATGTAGGTTCTGAAATGTTTACAGAAAAGGGAGAAAAAACCACATTGGTGAGGAAAGGGTGGGCATCAATCCAGCCTGCTGGCCTGTATTTATTTTGCATTTTTCTTGGTCACAGTGATCTTTTGTCACTGCTTCAATAGGATTCTATTTGGTGCAAAGCATATTTTTCACAACATTCCTCAAGCTCCCATAAACTGTGGCTAAAGAGGAAGTATTTCTCCCTGGCTGGCTACTGTGGCTCCTCTGCCTTCTGTGCTACCATCAGTTCCAATATTTGCAGTTATTTTACCTCAGGGATGCTAAAGCACCTCCAGTTCTCACATGTATTTGTATTGCAATTTTGCATCAATGATTCTCTGTGCTTGACCATAGGGACAAAGCTGTAAAATCTGTCTTTGTGTTGGGCACCGAGCTAATTTTCCATAGGAAGAGAGAAATCTGGGAATCGCAGCAACAAATTATACTGAATTCTAACATCTAATCTCTAGCACCAGTCTAAACGATTCTGTTTCCCTGAAGAAAACGGGTCAGTTTTCTTTTTGCAGGGTGGTGATGATATTTTGAGGTGCTACTCTTCTTTGGGAATGTTAAAAAGGTGCTCCTGAGTTTGCCAAAGCAAAAAAGAAGAAACAAGTGCATAGTTGGTAAGACTTTCATGAGAGTTTCATACCTGGTGCCTGTCCTTGCAGCTTTCTGCCCAGCATTTAAAAGCAACTTTTGCAGTAGTGGCTTCTGTCTTTTACATTTTTGCCTTTCCACAATACAATTAAGGTGGCTGCTGTGCAACTCCCATTTCTCCCCATTTCTGCTTTTGTAAAATAGAAGCTGATTTTCATTTGCAAGTAGCTTATGTCTCTTTGTACTGAACTTTTTAAAAATTCTGAGATTTATGCTAGATTACTTTTTTAAGGACTCAGATGAAGTTTATGAAGTCTGGCTGGTACAAACAAATGTCACTTGATAATTTCTAGTAACTTCCTCTGACTGCCTTCTATTGGGGTATTTTATGCTTTTCCTGGTGGTATTAATTCCACCAGCAACTCAGAGTCATTTCAATTGCAACTGACATAATTGGCATATTACATTCTGTGGACTTCCAAATGTAATTTGCTGAAAACTTTGCTCTCCTTTGTGCAGCAGGTTTACTTTATCCTGCACTTGATTTACTCTTCCTCCTCTGGCTCACCTGCTTGCAGGTGAGATGTGTTTGTTGGGAGCTGCATCTCATTTCCCAGCAGCTTTTCTCACCAACAAGCATTGTTTCTGTTCTCCCTGTGTGCTTTCTTCCCAGGAAAGTTTGGGAGAGAAGGTTTGATTGGGGTGACAAAGTAGGCTGTGTGGACCCAGCTACCAGAATGCCTGTGGGTGCAGCGTTTGATGTCCGAGGCTGTATTTTTGCATTGTGTCTGTGTGGGTTGGGAACTCTGAAGAGCAGACTCTAGCAGAAGAAAGGTGGTTTCAAAGCTGTTGGATAATTAGGATGGCAGTTCTGGATTATATTCTCATGGCACTATCATATAGTGAGCATATTGATTACAGCTCAGGGCAATATGATTTAATCCTGAACAGATTCTGAAATTTCAGATGCACAAATTCTTGCTCTCCTTTGCCACTTATTTTCTATATTGTTAAATAGTTTAAACAACTATTATCAGTTCTTTGATTTCAAGGCAAAGTAAATCTTTATTTTGGATTAAAAATGCATTGAAATGAGAATTTCTTGCATCTGAACCTTTTTCCTTCACAACCATGATAAGTTTCTAAACAATAACACAGTAATTAGGTTTGCAATATGCCTTGTTTAGACTTATTTAAGTTCCTAACATAGGGATCTCATTTTGTATCTGATGGCAGAGAGAGAGGATATATAAAAAGGTGTTACACTTTTTCACTGCTCTGTTATTGGAAGATGGTGAAATAAAAATCAAACCACCCTGAGTGCAAGGATGATGTGCAATGGATAATATTCCCTTTGGCCTCAAATAATTCATACAGGAATTTTTTGGATGTTATTGAAAATGATGCATAGTAATTAAAATGTAATGATTTTTCCCTTCCAAATGAGCATATACATCCTATCAAAAGGCAACTGGATGATCATAGGTAAGTTAATTTTCTGCATTCAGATGTGTTATCTTCTCCCTGATTCATATGTTGCTATAGCAACAATTGACTGCACAAGGCCTGACTTGGCTCCCAGAGAAATATGAAACACTCTGGTTCATATTTTTCTGCTGTAAGTCATGGAGATGACTTCAGTAGCAATAGCTGATCTTTATACTATGATTTTTCATTTTTAGCTTGAAGATAAAACAGTTTGTTTCCTATTCTTTCTATATTGTATTCTTTTTCTTCTGCTTACAATTTTACAGTATTTTTATATGTGACCAAATGAGATTGTTACAGAACACAAAATACAAATGTGATTTCTAAAAATGGCAATTAATAGTTTTATGTAATTTTTTGTAACTTTAAGATAGATGTGTATTCACTTTGTCAGTCTCAAAACCAGGCATTGAATGGCAAAAAATATGATGAAAATTATTAGCAGAAATAGTTTTAATATGAAATGATAAAAGTGTCAGTTAACAAAGTTTGATGGCAGAGTTCATTGTGTTGCTTACTACTGAGATGAAACACAAAAGAAAATTGAGTTAGAATGAGTTTAAAGTGATTTACACAGAACCCAAATATATAAAAGGGTAAGGGAGGCCCTCCCATTGAGTTGCGAGCTTGAGTGGATGCCCTTGCTTTCTAAATTCCTGATGGAGCTTAACACCTAGGTCCAGTCTTGGTCTCAGATTTGGAAAACAGTTTATAGCTAGAGGAATTAACTGTCAGGATTTATTTAATATTAATTTAGCATACATCTGATCAGCAACTTAGGGAGGATCTGTTGGGAATAGAGGGTTCCCCTGCCTTGGGTGAAGAAGGATCTCAGTTTCAAGTGAGGAGTCTCAAACCCCAAGAGGTGCCCCAGCTCAAGGAGATGTGCATTCAAGTAGCAATTTAGAGAGAACTCAATTTGGACCTGTTCATATCATTCACAGAGAGGTCTCTGTGCCTCAAGGAGCACCTTGAGAGATGTCCCAGCCTGAGGGGATGCCATCAGGGACAGCTCAGAGGACACTCACTCAGGCTGTTGTATCTGTGCAATAGAGGGGTTGGCTCAGGGTCAAACTGCATCCAGTGGGACAGGTCTGCATGAGACTCCTCGTACCCACAGCTTCCTTTTTTCCTTGATAAGTGAGTCTTGGAAAAGCCACCTGCTATCCATGTGTTAATTGCAAGGTCAGTGTTCCACAATACAGAATAATAGAATGGTTTGGGTTGGAAGATCTTGAAGATCATCTCATTCCAGCCATGGGCAAAGACACCTTCCACTAGACCAGGCTGCTCAAAACTCCATCCAGCCTGGTGTTACACGCTCCCAGGGATGGCACATCCACAACTCTGGAACACCTGTTTCAGTGTCTCACTGCTCTCACATTAAAGACTTTTTTCCTAGTATCCAATCTAAACCTACCCTCTTTCAGTTTAAAGTAATTCCCCCTTGTCCTATTGCTACATGTTCTTGTAAAAAGTTCCTCTATCCCTGAAAAGCAAGTAGGTCACAGTCCTGGGGCAAAGAACACAGAAATGAAAATAATATAAATACTCTTGATTGAGGTGGTTAAGACTTACTCTAGTGCATTCTTGGGTTAAAAAACCTGTTAAAGGTCATCTAAAGTTGTACTGAAAGCATAAATTAAATTTCATGTGTGTATATATGTGTTCTTTCAATAATTTAAATATGTAGTGGATTTACAAAACAAGGATTGGGCTCTCACAATGGTCTGAAGATACACAATGTAACAGTGTAAGTTCTGACCTTTAAATGTGAACAAAACAGGATCTCAAGGAAATAACTTTTCAAAGTCATGAGTAAAATCCTTATCCCACTAAAATGCAATATTTTCATCTGGAATGCATGAAATGAGGTAATTATTTTTGCTCTTTGTAGGCCTATAGGAAGCCCTCACTGAACTGTGTAAATAAGATAACCTAAGGTATCACATACTCTGAAAAATCACAAGGTAATACATATTTTCAGAGTTTGATATTTTGTGTTCTTTATGTGTGCATTAAATTTACCAGCTTTACAGAATTATTTTCCCCCTTCCCCTCCAGTAAGTGAACAGTGAATCACATGATTGAGCTTGATTCTTCCTGGACAGTACTAGAGCAATAGGATTTTCTTGTTAAAACATATTTAACCAGCAAGTGATACAGGACCCAAGTGGAAATGTACCTCACACTACTTAGTTGATGTTTATATGTCCAAGTTCACAGAAAATTGCATGATCTAAAAGGTATTTTATGATCCTTAACATCCCTCATAGAAACATTAACATCCCTCATAGAAATAGGTTGAAGCTGTTGTATATTATGAAGCAATGACCTTTTATGTAGTTTTAAGCGTGCATATAGCTGGGTTTTTTTTTTCCCCAGCTTTTCATCAGTTATTAACAGAAATAATTTAATTGAGTTCTAGAGGAGATTTTTTCCATTAACTTGTCATTATGGAATTATAATGGATACTTTAATTAGGCAGTGTTTTGAATGGGAATATTTAACTAAATGAAAATTGGGACAACTACATTTGCCATGCTCAGTGGCACTTACTAGAGGCTTATTGTGCATTTCCAAACTGCTCAGGAAACAAAAGTAAGTGAGGAAATTTGGCTGAAATATTGAGTATGTCTTTCCTGAGTTTCCCCTAAAATAAGACATTAAGATAATATGCTGGCTTTTGCATTCTGAAACCCCTCTGTCTGCTCAAGCATGTCCCCCATCCCTGCTCCCAGTTGAAAGAAAATGTTTCACTCCTTTCCAGTTGTAATTCCCAGATGATTTTTGGCCATGAAAAGCTGTCTAGCTATGTTTACTTCCAACCTGCAAAGAAAATGAGTACATGAGTACTGTAATTCCAATGAAATGAAAACTTTGAGTTTGAGTCCGGGGTCTTTTCACATGATGTTACAGCTTTCCAAAAAAGCAAGTGAAAAAGCTTATTGTTGTTTCAATTTTTTCATTTTATCTGTGCTGGGAATAATTTTGAAGTATCTTTTAACATTCTTAATTGGTATTTTCTTTTTTGCATAATGTACTTTGGAACCTTGAGCAGTAAATTTATAGCTGGACTAATATCAATTTTTTTTCAAAAGTTTTTTTATTTTTCAGTATCTTGTAATATTTTTAGTATCCCATGCTCTCTGTGAGGTTGTGAATGATAAAACTCTTTCTTCACCTAGTCTAGAAGGTTCTGCCCTTTGGGTGCCTTAACCTTTTCCATTTACTCTGTCATCCACTACAAAAAAATAGGGTGGGACCCATATGGGCAAGGACTTATTATACCGGCAGGAGGCCAAAATAAACAATTAAGAAGGTGGTATCAGATTGCAGAGGTGTCCAACTGTGGGACAGAGGTGACCTCTGAGATGAATCTGCTGATCTGTACAGCAGCTTTTCTCCTCCAGTGGCCCTTCAACTAATGGTAGAGAGTGAGTTTTGGAAGTTGGAAGGTTTTTCTGGACTCTGCTACTTTCCTGTGGGCATGGTGTATGTTGTCCTGCTTTGGTGGGGGGATTATCCATGACATAGGTGCATAAGGATGGTAAATTAAAATCACATAGATAATTCTAATTCTGGAATTGCATGTTTTTTTCAGAGCCCAAATCTGCCAAGGCGATATTTTGCTGAAGTAACACTTTGGTGTTTTATATACAAACCAATACATTTACTTTAATAAGTATTTGTATTTGATGCAAGATTTAGGTGTTGTCACTGCACTGATGGTTTGTTTTCTTCATATGGTGATTCCCAAAGGGCCACTTGCCATGCAATAAGGGGAGAAAAGGCAGGCAGCAGAACTGGGACAAACCAACCCTCCCAGGATGTTATAATAGTCCCATTTGCTTAGCATTTAAGTGTCCAGTAGTGGTTCATTAATTCTGATGGTATCTGGCCTGCTTCTTTCTCCTGTCAGCTTCCAAAGAAAAGAAATTGATTCATTCAGGGTATTGGACTATGAGTTGTGTATTGAAAGTTTATTGCAACAATTCTGTGTCACCTTCCACTTTCCCTCTTGAACAGCCTTATTTTTAGGGTATCTATAAAGTATGAATTTCCCATCACAATTTTGTTTGTCTAAAATGATTTTGTGGTAACTGGTTATAGAAGTGTTTTGTGTTTGTTTGGTTTTTCCTCCTGCTGGCATATTTGCCCAGAAAAAAAGATGAAGTTTGCATGCTGTTCTCAGTAGGATTTGTGAACAGGAATCATTAAAAAAGAAACTGAACTAGTGTTCAATTTCAGTTCAATTACCAGCGATAGGCTTTAGACGGAAAAAAGAACTGTTGAAGTCTTCTTTTCTTCTGGCAATGGCAGCATTTCTGCCTATTTTATGTTTTCAATGTCTTTGTCCAGTTTAATTGTAAACCGCTTATTAGCAGTACAAGGTAAGTACATTTTTCCAACAATATATGTCTTCCAGTGGGATCTTAAAGACATTTTGGAAAGTCAATCTGCATAGAAAAACATTCTCTCCCTGGTGGTTATTCTTTTCAGTGCATCAGAAATAACAGTCATATACAGACCTGGACCCAAGAGAGGAATATTTATGTGCTAGGCTTGAAACAGAACCCGTGAGATAGAATGCCGGGATTCTGAGTGCCAAGAATTGTATTTGAAGGGAGCCCGCCTAGGGTAGTTTCTATCTCCCTCCCAGGATCCAGGCTGTGCCCAGAGTTTCTGGTCTGAGAGCCTCAATTCCAGCACTCCTGTTTGGGCTGTGGCAGCACAGCCAAGGTGACTCACTGTGGTAGTTCATTTCTGGAGTCTCTTTGACACTGGAAATGGCACAACTGGGGAATAAAGAAAGGTCAACGGCCAAACTGTGATATCAGGATGCATGACAACAGGATCTTTTCTCTCTCTTTCAAATGTAAAATACACATGAAATAAAGTCTTGGGCTCTTTTGGAGAATGACTGTTTGATTTCATTCAGCTGGGACTCATCTGTCATACACCATGAAAATACATTATCCATGCTTCTATTTTAAGTATGTCACAGTTCAGTGCTGCTAAAAAAGCAGGGACTTTATTTTGGTTTCTTTTTTCCCAATTGTTCTACTGACATTTTTCTCCCTTCTTTTCTTCTCTGTCTGCTGTGTGTCCTGTCATCATATTCCCCTTTCCCCCTCCCATTACCTATCTTAAAAAGTTTTCCAAACTGGATGATGAAGATGGGTTGAGGATTTTTCCAGTTATAGATTCTGATAATAATCAAGATGGTACTGCCCATGACCCAGGGACTGTGTTACCATCAACTAAGGGGAAACAAAGATGCTTAAGTATAGGCCTCATGTTGGTAATTAATTATGCAGCCTTATAATATGTGTATCAGTTTTACATGTGAGTTGCTTGAACATAAAAGGATTGGGGGAAAACTTCTGCATCCCTTGCATTTTTTTGCAATGCCGTCATAATTGGTATAAATACAAGGGGAGAATCTCTTACTTGGAGTGGTTCTATATTTTGCAGTTGTAAAGGAATAAACATTCCAGGACATCAGTGCTGCCCTGAATAAACCTATATATTTGCTTGTGAGGATAATTTTAGTGATTAAAATGTAATTAGTAACTAAATAGGTAAGAGCAAAACAGAAATCTCCATGGCATGAGAGGTTTCTGACTCTTGGAAGGGTGTTAATCCCATTGGGGTGTTTGGGGGAATAAAAACCCAGCAACAGTAATTATCTAATTAATAGGCATCAGGGTCTGCTTTCTGTAAGTGCTTTTCAACAGATATGTTGCAGTTATTGGAGGCAGAAACATAAGCGTAAACTTGCAAGTAGAGCAAGGCACAATTAAAACTGAAAATTGAGACTTGCAACATTAATTAGAAGATCATTAACTACCACTCATGATAATGTGCCTTCATGTCTTTCCTTCCTCCTGTTCTTCCCCCTCTTGATAAAAGTATGAATTCCAATTTATCATCACTTCATGAAGGAAAGTGCAATTATGTTTTGCTTCCATACGATCTCATGATGATCTGGGGATTGAAAACCCTGTTTCATTTAATTCTTAAGAAGTCCAATGTGTCCTTGTGGCTAAAGGAGGATGAGAAATCAAGAAAATGGAGACTACTTGAAAGGAAATGTTTGAGAGGTTTTGGATAAGGAAGAAAATACTGAGTCTGTGTCAATATAAAGATTAGACTGGGGCTGTTTCCTCAGTAAGCATGATTTAAACATGGTTAATTTAATTTGAAAAAGGCTGAAAGAGACAGGCAAGTATGGCCTCAGAATATACAACCAGCTGTCTTGAATTCAGTGAAAATGCATTCTGCAAGATGGGATGTGAAAATTGAGGCATTTGCAAGACTTGGGAAACATAAGAGGGGAGATTTATTACCAGGAACTACGAATCAAAGTAATTTCTGATTCATCCACAGCTGGCAAGCACAGCACCTATTATTTCTGACAATACACACTTTCATGTCGTGGACAATGTGAGTATTTAGCTTTCAGGTTTTCAAGACACTTCATTAACAATAAAGAAGGTAAAATTGAGTAAAAATATCACCTAATTCGTTGTTTTTCATTTGGTTGGCAAAAAGACAAACAAAGCACTACTGTTTAGAATGACAACAGGCTTTCTTCATTCTCTGAATTGTTGATAATTAAGGGGATAAATGTTCTGAGGGTGATCATGATTCTGTGTGTGTTACTGTGATTGGGGTTTGAAAATATTTTGACTTAAGAAGTTTTCGAGTTTTTTTTGGTTTTGTGTTTTTTCCTTAAGATGGGAAGCAGTTGCACATCTTATTTTGTATTGGAGGTACTGTTGGAGCTACTTTGTATATTTTGGGGTTCTTGTTTGCTTGCTTAAGTTTTTTAATGTTAGCCTGGTGAAATTGAAAACATTCCCCATCTATTGGTGAATCGTTATCAGATACAGAATATTCTTCCTCTGACATGACCAGTTACCACCCCCAAAAAATAGATTTAGGGGCTATATCACTTCTGGTTGGATGGCACTTTGTCACTCCAAAAAGGGGTTTGATCCCCTTCATCCCCTTCTTCCTTTAATGTGCATCTAAGTTGTTGCTTAGATGGTGTTCTAGGTTACAATGTAAGATGTGCCCAAAGTATGCATTCTATCACCACCTTCATGAGCTGTTGAAACCAGGTGGGGCAGTGTTTCCCTTGTCCCCTCCCTCCAGGCTATCTTCTGTTAATGGGCCATCAATGCCTTGCTGCATGACTCACAGGTAACTCCCTGCAGGAGCTGTCTCTGTTTAATGGGCAATCAAGGACCCACTGCATGACTGGTGGAATGGTATCAGCCCCCATCAGGGGGAGGAGCCAAGCATTCCCACCTGGATATAATCTGGGATTTGGGACAGCGCAGGAGGCTGTGCTGGACTTCATCTGGACTGCTACCACCACCCTAACCAACAGGGTTTCAGGTTGTATTATTCCATTTATTTTATTTTACTTTACTTTTTTTTTTTTTTCTCTCTCTTCTCCTATTAAATTGTATTTCTGACTTGGAGTCTCACTGGTTTTGCTTTCAAACCAGCACAGATGGCAAAATGTTTTGCTGTGTGGTGAGACCTTGGGTGCTGCTGAAAGTCCAAGTGATTTTTGTGTTTCAGAAGGATCAGGGTTTGGCAATGCCTATTCATATTTTTGAGGATGGGGGACACCAGATGCAAAGTGGATTAGGAAATTCCACCTCTGACACATAGGAATCTCATTGCTGGATCTTGTAACTGTTGTCTTTGCCATCTACATGAAGTACTACAAACTGCCAGCTACCAAAGATGGCCATCAATTGTAATTTCTATTAATATGTGATTTGTGCAGACAGAAGTCATTATAATGATTCAAAGCTCTAATCAGCATGATAATGGATCCTAATTGCTAGGCTCCTTAAAAACTTTAAGGCAAAAATCTATGCTAACACCATCTAAAAGCTGGCTGCAATTTATTATTTCTCTTTTGATCAAACTTGTTTTTTGCAGGAGGTAAAAAAGGTGTTTTAATTAGGTACTTGAAAAATAGTCCTGGTATTATAGATTCAGGTACCAATAGGGACAGTAACTTTATTACTTTTCCCCTTTAGTAAATAAAGATCACATACAGTCTAATAGGTGAATGTACTTTTATTAAAAATAGGTAATCAAGCTCGTAGATTAATTTAATTAAATTTTTAATTTTTTTTTCTTTTTTTTTTCTTAAGACTACTAAAATATAAAGTGGAAAAAATCTGCAAATATTCTAAGTTTTAATGATCTGCTTTCAGTGCTGATCTCAATCCTTAAAATGCTCTGAAGATGAGTTCCTGCTCATCTGTTTCTGCACAAGAGACGTGCCTCATGGAGCAGTAGTCAACAGTTACATTTCCTCTCAGGTCAAAAGTGTAAGGGTGACATTTCACATTAGGCCATCTCTGGCCCTACAAGTATTTATCTGGATAATGGGAACACTCTGCCACATCAAGGCCCTTTCTTAGCACAATTTCATTTTTATCATTTGCTTTCTATGCAGGCATTAGAACATAAAAACTCCCCAGCAACGCCTTGTCCAGCCCAGGAGGGCAACTTTTTTCATCATGGAACAGGAAGTCTGTTTTAGCACCTCTTTTGTGTTAGCTAGACAGCACTCTGAAATTACTTCTGGTTTCCTTGCAAATATCACTTAACACTTTTCCTGAATAGCACCAGGATCTTGGCTCTGCTTGCTATGTACTATGCCTTGAGCTTCTGGCTGTCATTCAGTAAAGCACTTATGCCTTGACTAGCACATGAATTTCTAGGTAATTTACACTCCATGACTATTTCTTTCTTTCTCTCCCTCCCCTGCTCTTTTTTTTTCCTCTTTTTTTTTTTTTTTTTTTTTTTTTTTTTTTTTTTTTTTTTTTTTTTTTTTTTTTTTTTTTTTTTTTTCTTTTTTTTTTTTTTTCCAATTGTTATTGCTACCACGGGCCTTGTCTGAGGGTATGTGCAACCTTTGGAAAAAGAGGTCCTTCCCCACATTTGTCAGCCATGCTTTAGGCTTTGTGTATCATTTGTTCTCTTTTCATGTAGTTTTTCCAAGTGCGTTCAGATCTCCCTTGGTTTTATTTTTAGCTCCCTGCTTGCTGCAGCCCAGAGAGTGTAAGCAAGTAAATACTTCCCTACCTCATAAAAATGATCTCGTGATCAGTATTTGCATCTCTAGTAAGCAGCTGACTTCAACTCTGCCAGGTAAGCTGACACACACAGTTCCTTGGTTTCTGCATGGTTTCATAAACGCTATTAAGGATTTCTCATGTTTTTTACAGGTATTGCCAGTAACACTGATCCAAATTACTTTGCTGGGTGTTTGATGGAAATAGCATTTTAAAAAACAGAGGCAATTGTCTGCAGCAGGCCGTAGCCCCTCTGCTGGGCTTAATAAGCAAAGTTATGTTTATCTGGGGGACTTTTTCAGAAAAAAAGATGAAGACAGCTTGGTTATGAGAAGCTTGATATATACATCAGTTTAAAGACTTGTCACCTACTTGATGCATTAATTCAAGTCTTCTGTGCAAGCCAAAGTTCCTGTTCCAGGCAGAGCATATGGTCTGTCACTTAGCACATGACACATTTTTAGATCACTGAGTGTGAGGCTGCTGGCCCTGAATGTGAACGGACAGGTTTGCCCTGCAAAAGCTGGCAACAATTTATTGCCCATTCAAATAGTTCTACTGTATTGTTGGGCCCCTTTATGGCTTAAATATGAGGAAAGATGTTCAGGGTTTAGCCCACAGTTCTCCTTTACTATCCTTTAAATGCTTCCTGTGAGAAATGACTTCCATTCATCCACCAGCTGAAATGATATTCATAGGAGCATAAATGTATACAGTTGTATTTCTCTGTAATAGTTATGTTGACAAGTCTCATAACTTCATAGACAATTCACTTTCCTTACTGGTACTGAACTTGATTTTCTAAAGATTAATTCATCAGAGTTAACTAGACTTTAGACAGATAAACTGAAATAAAACCCCAAACCAATCGAGCTCTAAGGAAAGAGCTGTTCATCTAAACTTTTGATCAGCAGCTGTGACTAACAGCAGAGAAGTAGAATTTGGGGTCAAGGTCATACATGTAGCAATGATTTACTCTTCAGTACGTCAGAATAAGGTCCAAAGACCACTCATCAGTTATTAAAAAAAAAAAAAGAAAAAAAAAAAGTGGATATTTGTACTCTGAAATTTGATGCAGTTGCCAAAGTAGAGGCACTTTAGATTAAATGCCTTGAGGCACTTTAAATTAGGTAGGCTACAGATCTAAAGGGAAAATAAAATATCTGAATATCTGTAGTTGTACACGTCCTGGAGCAATTGCTATGCATGTTTTACTATTAGCTGTTCACTACTTTTTTGTTATATTTTTGTTTTTGTTTCCCATCCCCCAGTGGTTGTCACCATTCACTTGGGAAGCAGAAAAGGTACTTTATGACTTGGGTGAAAAATTGCACACCAGCCTGCTGAATGGTTAATCTTGGGATAAGAAGTTGTAAAAAACTCATAGGATATGTTTTATCTAGATGTGGGAATGTGCCTGTTCCCAAATTGCTTGAAAGGGCAAGCTGTGCGCAGTGTTGATGGAGCTTTTCCACAGAAGTGTTCCGTGTTCTAATTTTTCTGGCTACTTTTGTGCCTTAGAGAAAGAAGACAAGTATGAAATAGAGAAGGATTCAGTGTGATGAGTGGTAATCATTTAAATGGCTGATATAAATCCTACTGGCACTCAAATTTAGGTATCTCTACTAGGTTAACATTTCCAACTTCCCCTCTGGTTTTGTTCCTCACAGCATGTAAAGGAGAGGAAGCATCCTTCCAAATCTGAACATAGAACATATGACAACTGAGAAGTGTGGGACCTTAACATAAGGAAAGATGAAGGTGCTTCAATGCTTTTGTATCTCTGAAAGAAGCCACAACGAGGTTACCCAATGGGGTTTAAAAATGGACTTGCCGGAAGGCATAGAATCATCCCTGAAAAAAATGCACCTTGGCTTGAGTTGAGGCACAAAATGAAAGTATTAATTGCTCTTGCATGTGTATTTACAGTGGAAAGGCTTGTGTGTGTCTTGGAAAACAGGAATTTGTGTGCTGAGGGAGGTGAGCAGAGTGTGATGAGCATGTTTCCAGTTTTATTATTTTTTAGCAGCCTTGTTAGCTGTATCATTTACAGTGAGCAGTTCAACATATGTTCTGATTCAAGTTCACTTTGCTCAAGGTTTTCTCTTGTCTCTATTTCAAACAAAGTACCAAATCAGCCTCAGGTTAGTAGGTGTTAGCTTTGCAGGCTGTTGCACTGAAAATCCTTGCTCTTGAAATTCTCCTGGAACCTCTGGGAGACAAGCACATTTTTGACTTTAGAAGAAGAGGAGGCAAGTGTGGAAATGAGGGAGTGGACTGAGCAATCAAAGGAAAACGAAACATTCCTCTTCTAGCTCATAAAGTAAGAGCCACTGCCTGGCTTGGATTCTACCTGCTTTTTTTAAAGTCATTGAGTTTGCTTTTGACATGAGAAGAAATAGATTTAGCTTGGCACAATGCACTGCAGAAAATAGCTTTCCTGTCTAATTCTGCACTTGCATGGGACACTGAGAAGGTGACCTGTACTGTCAACAACTCTCCTCAGCTGCAGATTAGAAAACCCAAAACTTTTCAGTGATGCTAATCACTGATTTCTGTCAGTGTTCATTTCATATCAGCTGATCTAGACATATTTATGAAAGCCATACTTAATAATTTACCCCAGGAAACAAATTCTGCTCAAGGGGCAAGGAAATGTAGGAGACGCTCATTGTGTCCTAATTTACAGTGTCAGATGAAACCTATAAAGGTGCAGAGTGTAAGCACTGGGAATGGGATTTGAGGATTTGTGTATCTTTGCTGTTTTAGAGGATTTGCTGTGTATAAATTTCACTCTGTATTAGCTGGAGACAGTTCTGAAGGGTTTAAATGGTGGATGGAAACTGTCCCAAGCTCTACAGGCACCTCTCTGGGGAATGAACTTATTCACTGAACAAAAGGAATAGGAATTTTAGGATGGAAACATGAGGCAACCTCGTAGAAATAGAAGCATAAGTCTTGGGTTTAATTTAGGCCTAGTTAATTATATTCATAGAAAACACTATCTTGTATTGCTTGTGACTGTGGGTTGTTGTTGTTTTTCTTTTTTTTTTTT
>VWYO01025559.1:313628-357410 GCA_013400275.1 Rhadina sibilatrix | reverse complement strand
CTGTGTGAAAGATGTTAGAAAATAAATGGGTAAAGAATAGATTTTTAAGCAGTAAAAAAATAGAATGGGAAAAATCGAATTGGAAACTATAGTGATGTTTCTTTTGGCATTGTTTCAGGACGATTTTTTAAAAATCTTTCCTTAGCGACAGTATCACACTGTGGGCCTGTATTCAGTTTGTGGTTTGTAAGACATGACTTTTTTTAGTATTGTTTTTAAGCTATTTCTCTGTCAAAATTACTTAGAATTCTGAACCAGTGGTGCAAGTAGTTGCAAAGATTTTGGTGACCTGCACGGAGCTTCCTTGTTTTGATATCCAGGTTAGTAATGGAAGTTTTGAAGAGGCACAAGTCTTGAACACACTCCAAGATTGAAATAACCCCTTGATTTAACATAGAGTTGTTGATACTCAGCCTTGCACTGACAACTCGGTATGCAGTTTTGTTGTGTGGATCTTGGGCAGAGACAGCATCCATTGCTTCTAAAGACTTTGGAACAGGCTTTGTAAATCACTTATTTTATGGAAAGTTTACAGGGTGCTCATACCTCTTCTGCAAAGCAGTTGTTGATCTCTAAGGCAGAAAAGGTTGAAAAGTAATTTACTATGTTTATTTTACCTGATTTTGTTATGTAATGTGATTTCTTCTGTCTTTAAAAATGCAGTATAGTTAGAAAATGGTGCAACTATTTCCTGTAGCCGTGTCAGATCCTAAAATGGATTGATACAGATTTTCATATAATGTTGTATGATATTTTAGATGACTAAAACACCACTTCCTCAATAATTTCTTTGAGTAGCTTTGTAACTTCTAAACCATAGATAGTTTTGTTTTTAATATTGTATGAATGAAAGACTTGCCCAGTCTTTAATAGGAAGACCAGTTGTTTTCCAGGTACCCAGCCCCCTGAGCTGAAAGACAAGGTTGGGGAGCAGAATGAAGCCCCCTTAATCCAAAGGGAAATGGTCAGGGACCACTTGGACACATGGAAGTCTACGGGGCTGGATGGGATCCACCCAGGTGTACTGAGATCTGTGCAAGAGCTCATCAAGCCACTTTCAATCATTTACCAGCAGGCCTGGCTAACCAAGGAGGCCCAGGTGGCTGGAAGTCAGCCAGTGTGACACCCATATACAAGAAGGGCTGGAAGGAGGAGCCGAGAAACTCCAGGCCTGTCAGTCTGACCCTGGTGCCAGGGAAGGTCATGGATCAGATCATCCTGAGTGATACCACACAGCACATGAAGGACAACCCAGGGAGCAGGCCCAGCCTTCATGAGTTCATAATAGCCAGGTCCTGCTTGACCAGCCTGGTATTCCATGACAAGGTGACCCTCTCAGTGGATGAGGGAAAGGCTGTGGATCTTGTCTATCTGTAGCAGACTGCAGTAAAGCCTTTGACACTTTCCCATAGCCTTCTCCTGGAGAAATTGGCTTTATGTGGCTTCAGACAAGTGTACTGTTGGATGGGTAGCAAACTGCATGAACGTCTGGGCCCAGGGAATGTTGAAGAATGGAGTTAAACACAGCTGGTGGCCAGTCAGGAGTAGTGTTTCCCAGGGCTCAGTATTGGTTGGTGTCAGTCCAATATTTGTTTAATATGTTTTATATGTTTAATATCTTCAAAAACCCGAACAAGGGGATCAAGGGCATACTCAGCCAGTTTGCAGGTGACACTAAGTAGGGCAAGGGTGTTGATCTGCTGGAGGACAGGACAGCTCTGTAGAGGGATCTGGACAGGCTGGATCATGGGCTGAGGCCTGTTGTATGAGGTTCAACAAGGCCAAGTGCTGGGTCATGCACCGGAAAAAAGGAGATCTTATCCTGTGGAATAGAAGTGCCAAATCTTTAAAAGGTAGACAGATGTGTGCTGGGTATAGTGGAACAGGGTATAAGGGGCACTTGGCAGTGCCATCTTAATTGTTAGTTATATTCCAACCTAAATGATTCCATGATTCAATGGCTATGTTATTACTGTGCCTAGCTGGAGAGATTTTACAGAGAAAGGACTTTTCTTCCCTATTTTATGAAAGGTTGGATACATTTACCTCCCACTCAGCAGCACTTCCAATCCTCCTGTGGCAGCCAGCAACTGCTTTTTATTCGCAGCACACTTCTGGTGTCATTACTTCTCAATTTCTCTCTGCTGCTAACATTAGGGATCTTCCCAAGACGTGTCATCTCTATCACTGCAAGTCAATATTCATTTGTTTCCTTCAAGGTCCACAGCTCTGCCCCATAAAACACCAGGGAGAGCCTCAAGAAAGCAGCTGAGTGGGAACATGGGCTTGCATTCGGAGAATGCGGAGAATATCCTAAAGACAATGAGTGGTAATTTTCCCAACTGATTATCCACTGCTTTAAAACCCAATCAGCTGTTTACAATGAGCTCTTTTTGGTCATGCATTATGAATCTAATCAAATCATACTGGAAAAACAGCGTGGCAGGTTGAGGGCTTTTCCCTCCATGTGTGTCCTTTCATAGCTCACTCAGGATAAGGAGGGTAGTTGAAATAAGAGCAGGGAAATGATAAATCCTACCTTTTTTTTTTTTTTTTTTTTTTTTTTTTAATCCATGAAGGTAAATAATGCAGAATCAAAAGCTAGAAGTGTTTTTCTCCTAAATTTTTATTCCGTTTACTCAGTGTGATTTGTATTATATTACTTTTGGTCATTTCCAGCTATGATCTTTCTACACCTGTTAGTTTTGAGTTTGCTCCTTCCCTGAAACCTGTTCACAGAAGGATTTTTCACTTCAGATAACTTGGAAAGGAAGTGTTTTTATGGAAAAGGAAATGCATTTCACCAAGGTTTACATGCTTTCCCCCCGCTCCAGAGCAACTTCTTAAGACCCTAGGGGACAGTGATAAGCAAAAATAAATAGGAAAAGTGTTTCAGGACCTAACAAACAGAAGATCATGAGGGCCAAGCTGAAAAATTAATTCACTCTGTTGGCAGCTTCAATTACGAATCATTGTTAGGATTTTCTGAGTCCTTGAAAGATATGGTTAATGGGCTACTGCCTGAAATTCGTTTTCTTTTTGGCTGTAGAAAACCCTAGCCTCTCAGTAGACTCTCTCACTTTGGTGAGTTTAATAGGACTGCTGGTAAAAACCATCAATTGGCTTTCAGATGTGCCAAGACAGACTTGTCCATCATTCATGGAGATACAGTGCAGCTGCTTCCCAAGGACTATAGCCAAAAGGCCTGTGTCTGCTAAATAAACAGTGCTGAGCAGTCTAAATTTGAAGATATGAGTTTTATGTGGGTGCTGACAGAAGGGGTAGATGTCACTTGAATTTTCCATCTTTCAATAGCCCATCATATATTCAAAGTGCTTGTGTAGTTGATTTTAAACCATACTACCCAACATGCACGTGTTAAAAAACATACTGTAGGTTTCTGATTTCCATCAATGGGAAATACTTCCATCTTTTTGTTATTGTACATCTTGATTTTTTTTAAGGTAGTAGTTCATGTTTGTGTAGCATTGCATTTAAATTGACATTGGGGTGTTAAAGACAGGACATTTTCACAATGATCAGGAGGTTTGTTACCACTGGGGATTCATGGCACATTGGAAAGGTTAAAGTTAACTTAAACAGTTTATAGCAGAAATTCCAACATTTAACATAGAGATGTGATTCGTAAAATCCTCTCATTTCCTCAGTGTCCTCATCCTCATTTTTCGAATTCTCATCTGTTGATACTTAAGGGGCACTGAGGTTGACTGAAACTCACTGTGCTTCCTGGCAGTGTGTAAAGCAGTAATATTATCCTCTTCTGGGATTATTTTACTTTTAAAAGCACATTTGAGCCCTAGGGTGGGATTGAATACCAGTCTCTTACGGAATTAATAAAGGACTATTTTGACATCAGTGCTGGAGTATGAGTTGGGTTTGGCCAGCTGAAAGGATTTTAAGCTTTCTATTCTAGGCAGTGAAAATCCTGTCTGGCCTTGTACTATTGATTTATTATTCTGAGGTCTGCCACCACCTACAAGAAATTCTTACAAATGAAGATGAGATTTAAATATTTCTGTTGGTTTCTGCTTAAGCAAAAAAAAAAAAAAAAAAAAAAAAAAAAAAAAAAAAAAAGAAATTTGGTTTTTAGATNGGCATTTGGTTGTTGCATTTGGGCTGCAAGACTTCACCCTTCACAACATAAAAGAATCTGAGGGTAGGTCTGAAGGCTCTTGCAACATGTGAAGCTCTGAGTTATAAATGGGTGTTTCCATCATCAGCTTTAGAGAAACCTTTCTTCTTTCAGCTTCTGTTTGCAGAGATTAAGCTTGCACACCTAAATCCTGATCCAAGTGGGAAGATGGTTTTGATTCTGTAACTATCTGGTAAGAATAATTAGGTCATTACCCATGACTGGCAGTGCTAAAAAATCAGCAGGAATTTGTACTGATTGTGAATTTTGTTGATTGTTGAACGGCTGGTGGTGAGATATTTCATCCAAGGTGTTTATCTTGGAGCTGTGGCATTGCACATGTAGTGGGTTTATGAGACAGATAATGTTCTTCTGTAATGTGTATGAATTTTAGGACTTTTGATTATTTTCATAGTGTCAGCCAATAGTCTTTGTGATACAAACCACTTTTTTCAGTAAAGGGTTGAAAAAATTGGTGCTCTGTACAAATTGATGCCTACTGACAACAATAACCTGAACAGAGGCACTTGCAGAGTTTTGTGACAATTCTTGAACCTGCCTTGTTGGGCATTTTATTAAATGCAAGTATCCAGGAGAAGGATACATAGTCTTGAATTTTGGTTTTACCTGGTTGCAAAGGAGGTTGTTACAGAGTATTTAATACAGAAAAGTTTCTACAGCATTAACTCCAATTGCTGAGGCAGGTTCTACAAAAGTAACCCCTGGTCAGTTATGCAAACACCCTTTACCAACAACTCCTAGTCCTTTTCATAGTTAAAAATAGGAAAGTGAGTGTTTAAGATGTCTTAATATGAGAGAGTAAGAAATAGACATGTAACAGAACTAAGTATTTGTCTAGATACACTTTATTTGGAAGTCTGGTTAAAAGGAAGTGTAACTTCTGATTTAAAAATAGTGGTTACACTTCAGCTTAGTTCAAAGAATTGTGATACAAGGAGGAGAATATAAGAAAGACATGGATGAACGAAGAGTGCAAGTCTACTAAGTAAAGAGTGTTATGGATGACATTCTCTTTTCCAAAAAAAGAGGACTTTTCCTGTTTAACATTTGTCAAAATAGATTAGACTGATAAAACTCCTCTAGTCACTAATCACGACTAAAATGGCAAAAGGATATCTTTTTCAAGTGTTCAAATTTTGCTTCATCAGTAAGAGCATGGTTATATTTGGTTTCTAATTTATTTTCATTTGCTATTAGCACATAAGATGAAAATAGGACCTGAGTTTTGATGGTACCACTAGGGAGACAAGGGTGGCTCACCCACCCTGGGGCAGCAGTCACTAGCTTGTGATCCTCAGTGGTCTGATAGGTTTCCAGGTTGGAATGGGAGAGTGTTTCCAAGGGTGCTCAGACTTTATCAGTGTCTCATGGCCTCAGCAACGATAGTGAGGAGCAGCCTCGAGACACCTGCTTTTGTCAATGTAGGAAATAGAAAAAGCAGAAAACTCTTATGGCAGTACAGATGTAAGCATTGAGTTAAAAAGATGCAAGAATGAGGACATGGAACAATAAGACTGTGTTTTTGTGCTGTGTAGAGTTAGGCATTAGCAAGTAGAAAAATATGCTAAGCAAGATAATAGAAAAGTTTAATAATTATGTTTTGTACTTTGTTTATAGGAGAGTATAAAAAGTTCCTGAGTAGCAAGACATAGGAAACAATCACCTATTTTTAGATATAAGGTATTCATGGAGTTTTAATGATTGGTTTATGCAGATGCCTGTGAACTCTTAACAGTTTGCTGCTGGCCAGAAAACTTTTAAAATGCCTTGTGACACAGAGAATTCTGGCTGCTGTTAGCAAAATGTGACCTGTTGCCATCTTTCATGTGTCACCCTGTACTGAGGCTGATGTTGCAAAAAAGCTCGAGGAATGTCTCCCGACAGTCCCATCCCGTTACTTGGAAATTAGATCGAACAGTCAGAAGCACTGTCTGCATAATCTCCTTACAGCCTGTGTGATCAAGGAACATATGTCTGATAAGCATGGCTATAAACAAACCTGTCATCAGTATTCCTGCCTCCCGAGCCCACCTTGGAAGAGCTAGTGGTGTCAGGTTGGATATAACAAGTTGACATCAGTGCAGAATGGCAGAAAAGCAGATGTGCTTGTGCGCACATCCAGCACACTCTTGGTCAACACACACATCTGCAAAGCCCAGGTGATGGTTTAAGGATCTGCATCATCCATAAAGCCAGTAAGGATTACAGACATCCACAACTATGTTTCCAGGTGTGGTTTTTGCTGCTAAAGGCAGTGGTTCACAGAGCTGAGCTCCTTCCCCCTGAAGGGACGGAGTTTAATTCTCTGTGTCTAGTCTGATATATGCAAGTTACATTTTAAATTTTGCTTTCTGTAAACAAAAAGTTACCTCTTCGTATTCAAATATTTTCTGAATGTATTTTTAAAAATAAAATGCAGTATTGATTTCACACTATGCACAAAGAACAGTCAATACAGTGTAAGGGCATATTTCAAACCCTACTGAAATTAAAACTCCCATTGATTTCACTAGGCCTTGGACCAGGTTTTAATGGAAGATGACACTAGGCAGAGCACCTGCTTGGACATGAACCATTGTGCATAGACAGGTGCTCTTCCTTGCTTCTAGCTGGTATTTAAGTCCTGGAGAAAGCATGTTTTTGTTGCCAAAAGCTTTATTCTTTAAGAGACTGGTTCATTTTCGAGTTTGGACCTTGCACATGTCAAGTACAAATAACAATGATTATTGCTGTTGAGATATATTATTAAACTGTTCCTACAAAGAACTACATAATAGTCCCCTTTCTAAATTGGTATTTTATTGGCAGTGATAATGATGGGTTGATAGAGTGTAGAAATGTTGAGCAGAGAATTGCTACACTGGCTTAAAGATCTGGATCTAAGGAATATTGGTGGGGGAGGAGAAGAGTACCCTGATTTTGGAATATTAGCTTTCAGACCAAAGGAAGCAAAAGGTTGTTGCAGCTCACCTGCTGCCATTTATGATAGCAGAGCTCTATTGATTTATGTTTCCTATAGTACTGGAATGAATATATACATTTGTTCAGAGTTATCTTCAGTTCTCTCATTCCTAATTTAAACTGATTGCTTCTGGCCCTTCCTTGACAAGGGTGAGCTGGAGTTTGCATCATACAGCCTTGGGCGTTCTTGAGCAAGGGGAACAGTACAACATATTCCATCATACTATACCGGGGCCTTTTGGACTGATTTTGTGCAGGTGACCACCTGGAAAAGCTGCGCAGCTCAGCACATGGTGATGATGTGCCTCCTTGCCCACTGGCATGAAAAAGGCTAGTAAAATTCTCAGGGATTTTGTTAGTTCCTCTCCCCTCTTCTTTTATGACTTTCATCCCCTGGAGCCCTGCTCTACTGAGAGCACCATGCTTCACCTCGCAGCCTCCAGGGCTAAACCCATAGTTTAGCACAATTTTCAATTTTACTAAACTGTTGCCAAGTGTAAGTAGACATCAGGTGGCACTTTCTCTATAGTCTATCCAATTGTACAAAATACAGTACTTAGGAGCCCTGTAATGGACAGCTGCCAGAAAGCAGACATTGAGACCTGTCTGATGAGCTCTCTCTTGAAAATGGTGCTGTTTTCACATTGCCTTTTGTCACCCTCTGGTCCCTTACAAAGCCAGCAGAATGCTGTGCTCAGAGAGACATAAGCCCTTCAGGGTTAAAGCGGATTATTTTAAGATTAAATGCAATGACTCCTTCTGCTACTTTTAAAATAGATCTGGGGGAGAAAAAAAAAATCCTGTTGTTTAAAATGCTCCCTGCTCCTCCCATGCTCATTGCTGAGGACCTGTGACCTACTGGTTTGCCTTGGCAGGATTTCCCCTTCCCTGCTGCTTCTCCCCCTGCAGCTGCTCATTTTGGAGCCTGCATGGCTGTATTTGTTGTTAAAAAACACAGCTGCTCTGCATCCATTGTAAGTTCCAGCTATTGATTTAGATCCTCCAATTTTTATGTGTTGAAAGACAAAATGGTTGTTTAGAGAGGCATTTGTGTGGAACCTGCAGTCAGCCAGGGCCTTGAGGCAGAACAGCCTCAACTTCTCTGCATGGCTGATGTACCAGAGTGCTCAAAGTAGCTCCCAGGCTCTTGTCCTTGTTTTATTATAACAAACACAAACTAATAAGCCAGAACAAGATAACTACTTTTAGAAAGAATACACAGTTCTGTTGGGTCAGGTAGATTCAAATCAAAAGGTCTGAAAAAAAAATATTCCCCCATCTCCAGTGGGTCCTTGAAAAACTGAACCTTTCTTCTGACTTTGCTGGGAGAGATCAATCGCCAGTTACCGATAGGGACAAACTAGACCTGACTGGAGGGAAAAAATTTGTTACCAATCAAATCAGAGTAGGGCAATGAGAAATAAACTCAAATCTTAAAAACATATTCCCCCCATCCTTCCCTTATTCCCAGGTTTAATTTCACTCTTGAATTTTCTCTCTCTTCCTCTCCAGGACTGCAGAGGAATGGAGAAAAAGAGTTGCGGTCNTAACAATGATTATTGCTGTTGAGATATATTATTAAACTGTTCCTACAAAGAACTACATAATAGTCCCCTTTCTAAATTGGTATTTTATTGGCAGTGATAATGATGGGTTGATAGAGTGTAGAAATGTTGAGCAGAGAATTGCTACACTGGCTTAAAGATCTGGATCTAAGGAATATTGGTGGGGGAGGAGAAGAGTACCCTGATTTTGGAATATTAGCTTTCAGACCAAAGGAAGCAAAAGGTTGTTGCAGCTCACCTGCTGCCATTTATGATAGCAGAGCTCTATTGATTTATGTTTCCTATAGTACTGCAATGAATATATACATTTGTTCAGAGTTATCTTCAGTTCTCTCATTCCTAATTTAAACTGATTGCTTCTGGCCCTTCCTTGACAAGGGTGAGCTGGAGTTTGCATCATACAGCCTTGGGCGTTCTTGAGCAAGGGGAACAGTACAACATATTCCATCATACTATACCGGGGCCTTTTGGACTGATTTTGTGCAGGTGACCACCTGGAAAAGCTGCGCAGCTCAGCACATGGTGATGATGTGCCTCCTTGCCCACTGGCATGAAAAAGGCTAGTAAAATTCTCAGGGATTTTGTTAGTTCCTCTCCCCTCTTCTTTTATGACTTTCATCCCCTGGAGCCCTGCTCTACTGAGAGCACCATGCTTCACCTCGCAGCCTCCAGGGCTAAACCCATAGTTTAGCACAATTTTCAATTTTACTAAACTGTTGCCAAGTGTAAGTAGACATCAGGTGGCACTTTCTCTATAGTCTATCCAATTGTACAAAATACAGTACTTAGGAGCCCTGTAATGGACAGCTGCCAGAAAGCAGACATTGAGACCTGTCTGATGAGCTCTCTCTTGAAAATGGTGCTGTTTTCACATTGCCTTTTGTCACCCTCTGGTCCCTTACAAAGCCAGCAGAATGCTGTGCTCAGAGAGACATAAGCCCTTCAGGGTTAAAGCGGATTATTTTAAGATTAAATGCAATGACTCCTTCTGCTACTTTTAAAATAGATCTGGGGGAGAAAAAAAAAATCCTGTTGTTTAAAATGCTCCCTGCTCCTCCCATGCTCATTGCTGAGGACCTGTGACCTACTGGTTTGCCTTGGCAGGATTTCCCCTTCCCTGCTGCTTCTCCCCCTGCAGCTGCTCATTTTGGAGCCTGCATGGCTGTATTTGTTGTTAAAAAACACAGCTGCTCTGCATCCATTGTAAGTTCCAGCTATTGATTTAGATCCTCCAATTTTTATGTGTTGAAAGACAAAATGGTTGTTTAGAGAGGCATTTGTGTGGAACCTGCAGTCAGCCAGGGCCTTGAGGCAGAACAGCCTCAACTTCTCTGCATGGCTGATGTACCAGAGTGCTCAAAGTAGCTCCCAGGCTCTTGTCCTTGTTTTATTATAACAAACACAAACTAATAAGCCAGAACAAGATAACTACTTTTAGAAAGAATACACAGTTATGTTGGGTCAGGTAGATTCAAATCAAAAGGTCTGAAAAAAAATATTCCCCCATCTCCAGTGGGTCCTTGAAAAACTGAACCTTTCTTCTTACTTTGCTGGGAGAGATCAATCGCCAGTTACCGATAGGGACAAACTAGACCTGACTGGAGGGAAAAAATTTGTTACCAATCAAATCAGAGTAGGGCAATGAGAAATAAACTCAAATCTTAAAAACATATTCCCCCCATCCTTCCCTTATTCCCAGGTTTAATTTCACTCTTGAATTTTCTCTCTCTTCCTTTCCAGGACTGCAGAGGAATGGAGAAAAAGAGTTGCGGTCAGTTCACGGATATTTTTGCTGCTCCTTCCTTCACAGTGGCAGGACTGCTCCAGAGTGGGGTTTCTTTCACGAAAGTCCTCTGCGAACTTCTCCAAAGTGAGTCCTTCCTACAGACTACAGTTCCTCACAAGCTGCTCCAGCAAGAGTCCATTTCCATGGGATGCAGCCCTTCTGGAACAAGCTGCTCCAGTGTGGGTTCCCTGTGCGGTTACAAGTCCTGCTGCCGTACTTTTCCCCATGGGCTACAGGAGAATCTCAGCTCTAGAACCTGGAGCACTTCCAACCCTTCCTTCTTTAACCTTGGTGCCTTCAGAGCTGCTCCTCTCACATATTCTCACTCCTCTCATCTCTGGTTACAATTTCTTTTGCACAGTAACACTTTCCCCTTCTTAAATATGTTATCAAAGAGGCACTGTCACCATCCCTGATGGGCTCAGCCTTGGCCAGTGGCGCACCTGTCTTGGAGCTGGCTGACACTGGCTCTTTCAGACACACTTCTTGCAGCTTCTTGCAGAAACCACCCTTGCAGTGCCTCCACTCTCGCCTAACTCGCAACACTCTTCTATGCAAATCTGGCCAAGAGGGCTTGGGATCACTTTTAAGGATTCTTCATTCTTGATGAACTGTGTTGGATGTGCAGTGTTTGCTCAGGACAATTTGAATGATGTTTTACAGGAGCACTCCCAGAGTTTATTGCATTTCCTTTATTTATTTGGGTTGTACCACTATGGCCTTGAGTTCCTGAAGGTCCCATGTTGATTTGCCCACTGATTCAGTGGAGTGGAGCAGGACATGAATGCCTGACATGAGGAATGCTACCGCTCTATCTCAATGGCTGCAGTGCTATGTTTTCTAATCTGTCTGATTGTAAGGGTGCAGCATTTTCAATTTATTTGAAAATTTTAGCAGCAGACAAGAAATATCGATGCTTCAAGAGATGGAATGATATGCTGTTATCATACTAGAAATGGTATTTCAAAATTAATCTTGTTAAATCAGTTTTACTGTGACTTTTATTACAGTAGCTTAAATAATGAGCCTGGTAATAAACTGCAAGATACATTTGATTTGTTTTAAATCTACAAGCAAAAAGAAAGAAGTGCCAATTTATATAAAATTGAGTTTTCTAGGGGTAACAGTTTTTAATGAAGGGAGCTATTTTTCACAAATTATTTGTTCTGTTTAGAGGTAGAATTAGAGTTACCTCTCTAAAGGTGGAGTAGGTTTCAGTGTGCATATTGCCTGCCATAGAAATGCAAACAGAACTGTCCTTACTCAGACGTTTAATCCTTCAACTTGGATTAAGTTAGAAAGTGAAGAAAGGAACTGGTATCTTGATTGATATCTCCATTTCTGTATGCTGAATGTAACTATTTTGTACTTGTATGTAACTTGGGAGAGTTTCTGACTTGGCATGGGATGTGTGTTATGCATTAGCAACCTTATGCATTCCCAGGATGCAATTTATGTTGCATCCACACTGGAATCCCATTGTGCTCAGTAGCTGGCAGTTTATGGTGTGCATGTTTAGCAGCTGAGATTATGTGTGCAATATGAGACTGAGAGGGTATTTTTGTACAAAGCGGTTTGTATGCACTACTGAATTCACAGTTGACTTTTATGTGGTAGAAATTATGGTGAAAGCACATTTTGGGGAATTTATGGCACAAAAAAGAAAGCTTGCCTCCTGTTTGGAGCTTTGGCACTTCAATGTCAATACTAAAGGGCCAGCTTTTTGGATTTGGGATGGAACACATGTTCTGTAACTCACTGTGCTCCCAAGTTCTGCATTTGATCTGTCATAAACTCCGTGCCAGCGCATTCACTTGACAGTGTCTGTTTTGAGCTGTAGCCCAGTATTAGTGAAATGCAGTCAAAGTCCCCTTGGGGAGGCTGTTTGTAAATCACTGCTTGTGCAAACCACACTACTGGTAGCTGCAAAAAGGAATTCCAGAAAGATGAAAGGGCCATCATTTAGAAGATGATATCTCCTGTGTAGCTAAAGCACTATAGTCAATTCCTTCCTTTTCTACCCCATGTGTTATTCTTTATCTGGGACAAAGAAGACTCATGAATAGCTCCCTTCACCTCCTGCTTTCCTAATGTATGATATTAATTAGAAAAACCTGGTTCTTTGCAGAAGAGAAATTCTGCTGTTTATAAAAATTTATCTTAGCAATATGAAATAACATCATCCATGAATAAAAGATGTATCCAGCTCTTAATGGGAGAACAATTACTGCTCAGAAATTTCCAGTATGGTCTTTTTAGATGTGCATTTTCACTGAATGCTGCTTGCATGGGATTTGTTTTATTTTTGTCTAGACCATTGTTTCACTGTAACCCTGTAGCTGAGGTGTCAGAATGACTGACATTTGCTGTTTGACCTGCAAGTGACTTCTTGAAAAGCTTCTAAATGTGTGAATGCCTGAGTTAGTCTAACTTGCAGACAAAGTGGCTTCTAATCGTGTCACAGAGTAGCTCTTCTGCAATAGGGAGGAAACCTATTGAAGCCAAGGTTTGGCTATCAGTCATTTGCAGATTTTCAGAAGACCTGAGAAACAAGTACGGGTGCTTCAAAAGTAATTAGTATGTATTCAGTTAATGCCTTGTCACTCTTGCTTTATTTTGGAAAAAGAAATAAAAATCCTGTTTCACATACTTTCACTTCTCAGCTCTAGTCAATCAAGAATTATAAGCAAGCACATTTGAACTCATAATGAACAAGATATGTAGTTGCTTAGTTTTTAATTAGGAAAGGCACGTTGAGTGCACAAGTATAATTACAGGTTTGTTTTTTTTTTAATAGGTCAGCACTTACCAGGAAAAAAAAGGGTTTTTGACACACAGGAGCCTTATTTATAGCTGTAAATTTCCAGTGATGCCAATACGAATATAAAGCTATGCATCATCAGGATCCAGCTTTATCTGTAGGCAAATATGAACTTCTGAAAATGTTCTGATGGCTGGATCTGTGCTGGAAATTCCTGTGAGAGAGAGTGAGGTGTTGGGAGGATGTGAGAAACACAAACTGAATAAGGCATGCTGAACAGAAAGATAAGCCACCCAAGATGCACATACTACTGGTGCAACTGTGGTTTGGTTTATTTCCTGAATGACAGTAAAGAAATCAGAAAATTGCACACTCTGTAGAAAATATACATATGTGCCTGTGATTCCAGCTACTAACCAATAGCTTGGAATAGTCTGTTAGATACAGGAATTTCCATGGCTCTTTCTCTGTGACCCCTTGCCCACTTCCACCCCCCTTTCACTAAATAACTGAAGAGATTCTCTTTTAACTGTGGTGTCTGTGAGAGACAGACTTTTTCCACTGTGGGGGAAAAAAAAAAGAAATAATAGTTCCCTGCCTCTGGAAAGCTGATAGTCTGCAGCTTAAGCCTAAGATGTCTTAATGGGTTTTAGACTGCCAGATAGCAGGCATTCTGCTCTATGACAACTCTGCTTTGGAAACTTGCTGCACAGACCTAATGGAAATGGATGTAAAGTTTAGTGATTGTTAAACTGTGACGCTGAGAGACAGCACCCTTGAGGTAAAGTCCTCAAAATGAACTGCAACTGCACAACAGTTGCAGGATAAGGAAATTTGTCATCCAGCCACTACGATCTGACATTGCTTCTGACTGGCAGAAGAGAAGATAAAAACACTTTACGGATTCCTCCAGTCAGTAGCAGAATTTCCCAGTTTATAGTGAATGTAAGTCCTCTGTGTGCGTTCATGTATTATCTTTTATCTTTATAAATATCTGATTCTATTGATGTGCAAAGAGCCCTGTTAAAAACGTCATGTTAAATATCCATAACCCTTGTAGTAAAGAGTGACAAACCCTTTGTTACAATTTATAATATTTTCTGTTCCTGGAGAGAAAATGACAGCGCCTTTCCTTCATTTCCCTGCTGTTTGAGAACTTCAGCAAGGATATCACAGGTGCCCTCTGCCCCATTGCAGTGTTGTCTTTCACTTTGTGAAGTATTATGTAAAGTTGTGATAGGCTGCAAATTTCAGGAGTCTAAAGCCAAAAGAAGGCATATTTTTTACTGTCCAAGTTTATACTAAGCTTAGCTGAGTACCAAGCCAGGCTTATGACCTTGAGCTACACTGCCACTGAGATTAGCTCAGATGATTAAAGCAAAGTGTTAATTATGCCAAGGTTGTGGGGCCACTCACTTGAGTTGGACCTGATGATCCTTGTGGGTCCCTTTCAACTCAGAATATTCTCATTACTGAAAACATTTGGCTTGACAGGCAAATGAGATATGCTTGCTTTGTTCAGCAGTTCCTTTTAGAGCTGAGCAGGAACTTCACTAGCCTTAAAATTAACAACTCATCAACTGTCATATGATGATCCTTGTGGGATGCCCTAAAATGGGAAATCTGTGTGAGATGTTACTAATTTTGGTAGTTTACTGGTGAACTCTGATATGAAGACCCTTTCATAAAACCCCTTTCCTTTGGACACCAGCTGGTCTGAAATCTGTAAAACTGAAGTTAGATTTCAGTGTCTCTTTTCTGTATGGAAGTATAATCCATGATGTTACTGGAAAGATGAAAAAGGAGGATGTCTGGGGTTTTTTGAGTTTCACAGTCCTAAAGTGTTCAAAGATGACTTGCACAACACTGAGAGTTCTGTCTCTGAGACACATCATGGATAAATAACTAAGATGTTTTTGGGAGCAGAGTCCTCTGTAATAGAGACCCTTTAGAAAGCAATAGATCAGACTCCTGGCTGATGTTCTCCAATATCATTCCATGGCTTGAATATAAATATATGCATATATATATATTTAATACCTTCTGCAATTTTGCTCTGTATTTCTAGGAGGTTCTTCACTGAACTGCATCAAGATGATCTGGAAGACCATTTCTGTAGAGCAGGTTGTTGGCTTAAAGGATCTTTCTGCCCTTCACACTGCCCTTCAGGTTATAGAACAGTCTTTTTTTTACATTTTGAAGCATTTCAGTTTGGTGGTTTTTTTTTTTTTTTTTCTGTTTGAGAAGAGGTCTAAGAAGTTGAGTGCTTTATCTCAAATTGAAACTATCCTAGATGAAATTTCAAGACTTACTTTTATATGCTCTACATACTTTAATATATTTCTGACTAGGAAATAAAATACATCATCTCAACAAAATAGCTTATTTTTTACTGCTGTTTCACTCTGCAAAGCATCTCCTGTAATATGTTTAACTTCCCAGTAGCAATTCAGCTCAGTTAATGTACTGTAAGTGTAGAACTTGTATTAAATCTGTGAAATGACTGCTCCCCAAAAATCACAGAACCACAGAATAAGCTGAGTTGGAAGGGACCCAAAAGAATAATCGAGTCCCAACTCCTGGCTCTGCACAGCACCATCCCCAGGAATCACACTTAGAGCCTGAGAGCATTGTCCAAATACTTCTTGAACTCTGTCAGGCTTGGTGCTGTGACCACTGCCTTGGGTACCACTGCACTGCACTGTTCCAGTGCCCAACCACCCTCTGGGTGAAAAACCTTTTCCTAATATCCAACCTAAGCCTCCTCTGACACAACTCCAGGCCATTCCCTCGGGTTCTGCCACTGGTCACCAGAGAGAAGGGATCAGTGTCTGTCCCTCTGCTTTCCCTCACAGGAAGTTGTAACTGCAATGATGTCTCCCCTCAGTCTCCTCCAGGTTGAACAGACCAAGTGAACTCAGCTGCTCCTCACACGGCTTCCCCTCAGGGCCCTCCACCATCCTCATTGCCTTTCTCTGAACACTCTCCAATAGCTCAATGCCTTTTTTATATTGTGACACCCCAAACTGCCCTCAACACTCAAGGTGAGAGTGCCCCAGAGCAGAGCAGAGATGGACAATTCCCTCCCTTGTCCAGCTGGCAATGCTATGCCTGATGGCCCCCAGGACACGGGCTGCCATCCTGGCTGCAGGGCACTGCTGACACAAATCTAACTTTCCATTGACCAGCCTTTCCACAGCACTGCTCTCCAGTCCCTCATTCCTCAGTCTGTACATCCAGGGCTGCACCATCCCAGGTGCAGAATCTGGCACTTGCCTTTGTTGAACTTCCTATGGTTGATGATTGTCCAGATCTCTCTGCAGGGCCTCCCTGCCCTTGAAGGAACCAACAGCTCCTCACAGTTTTGTATCATGTGTGAACTTGCTCAATATCCCTTCCAGTCCTGTATCAAAATTGTTTATGGAGATGTTGAAGAGCACAGGGACAAGGATGGAGCCCTCTGGAACATCACCAGTGACAGGTCAAATGTCTGATGTCCCCACATTCAATGTAACCCTTTGCACCTGGCCTGTGAGCCAGTTGCTCATCCATCATATGATGTGCTTATCCATCTCACAGAAGAAATTCTGCTAAAATCTTTTAAACATAATCTAATAAAGAATTTAATAGCTTTAGAAAGTTTGAAGGAAATGCTACAGAACTGCAAAGTATTTACTAGAAGTTATATCACTGCACTTGGAGATGTTGACTGCTGTCAAGCTGTAGCTGCAAGAGGCACAGCTTGAGGAGAGCACAGCCTGGTGGTACAGCAGCTGAACTGAACTTTTCCCAGACCTCTTCCACAGCGTAATTGTGCCATCCAGGGCTGCCATCACTATCACCCACCTGTCTGCTGGAACATGCCTCTGGCTCCCCACACCACCAGGTAGGCAGGAGAAGTGCAAGCTTGCTCTCATTGTGCTGTTCCCCAGGCAGTGTTTTAGGGCTCTTCATACAAAGACTGCAGTGTCATACTTTTGGGGACTGCTGCTTCCATGGAAACGACACCATTTTTGTGTTCTTGCTCTGAGGAAGCTGCTTCATGAAATATAATTAAAAGAATACACTTACTTTAAAGCATAGATTTACAGTTCTAAAACTGTAAAAAAGAGAGAAAAGATAGAATTCATCAAGATTATATTTAATAAGGATTCCTCTCAGCTTGTAAGGCTGTTGTGTCCTGAGGAAATGAGAAACTACACCCTTTTTTCCTGTTTTCTGCCTAAAAAGCCATATGTAGAAAAGTCTCACTGCATCATCTGACACTCTTTAGTCCTAGATAAAAAGTCTTCACTCCTGTCTCCTTTCTCTGCCTCCCCTTCCTGGGTTTGGCACTGGAACATTGTTTGGTATTGCTGGAGTTTAGGTTTTTTTCTTTTCCTTCTCAAGGTCCTTTGAAATATATATGCCTTAATTTGTACCTTTCCAGCTTCAGCTTGGTAAGTGCTTGGGATTTTTTTCCTATTTTTAAAGGTCTTTTCAGATATGGCAGTAAGATTTTTAAAGATGTGTTGAAGTCTTTATTTATTGCACGCATTTCTTATGCGCTGCGGAAACTTGTTTATTTTCTGCAATATATCTGTTTTGATTACATCTGGAATTTTCAGTTAATGAGGACGAAAAAAACCCAACCCTCTCCATTTTAGGGAACTCTCAGGAGACTTGTCAGATGCGGTGGTGTCTTATACTGGATGTATAATCCAGTAATAAATCCTGGATTTGTTTCACAAAGGAGAAATGTCCCACTGACAAGGTTGGCTCCCAACATCAAGCTGAAGACATAGAACAAAAAAGAGGAGATGGTTAATAATTACATGACCAAAAACTGTGCATGTCTAATATTTTCATGGCCATGAATGAAAGTAAAGTGGGAATTAACACAGTCCTAAGACTGCTGGGGCATGGAAGAATAGCAGCAATAACAGCATTCTAGGTTTCCTGATTCTCCCAGTGCAGTGAGCCCTTTCAGTGCAAAGCCAGACTACTCAACCAAGATTCCCCAAACCCCAATGTTGCTGGCAAAGAATGCAAAGGATGGAGCTTATCCATACCATGGTGAAAGAACCAAGAGCAATGGGCAAAATTATGAGTAGGATCATCTTTTCAAGCCTGGAAAATCTGCTTGGCAGTAGCATCAGTGACAATCAGCAGCTGGCTGACACTTGTGCAAACTTGCACTTCTTCCTATTTGAATATGGAAGGATTTCTCTACATTTTTAGTTGCACTACTTAGCAGATCATCATGAATGAAGAAAGAGTATTTTTATCATCATCTTGGCTTCACTGAAATTTTGGGTGAATAGAAAATGTATGATATTTTCTTCAGTTCACTTTCCTGTGATTCATTTATTTAGCTGCTATATATTTTTTTTTCCTAGATGCCTGTTGTGAAATTCTGGATGTGAGACATCTGCAAGACTTGCTGTTGCAGTAATTAGCATGAAATGATGCAGAAAATTTTTCAGATAACTGAATTATCAATATCTCTTTCTTTACAGAGATACTTCAGTTTTAGTTAGTATCAATTAATCCAAATAAGTCTGTAAAGGCAGAGGAAATAAAATGTGCACGTTAGTGATTTATTTTGCAATCACAAACATTGTGTATGCTTTCTGAATATAAAACTGGAGGATGGAGAAGAGAAAGAAACTTCCTCTTTTCAGCACTGGCCAGACTGAACCACACAGAAGTTTTTCAGAAGACTGGGATCTCTTAGTTGCTTTTAGCATCTGTGGTGTTCTATAAACCTTCCAGGCACACAGAGGACACTCACTGCTCCCTCACTGGAAATTTTATAATCCTAGATTACTATGACAGGCAAGGATTTAGAGTACTATGACAGGCAAGGATTAAGAAATTAGTTTGGCAGAATGATGTTTTTTGCCTCTTTTCTAACCTCACTTGAGAGAACACAGAAGCATATGAACTTAGAGGTCTACTTTCATTTTAGTGCCAAAGGATTTAAACATTTTCTGGAGAGTGTTGCAGAGTTCTGTCTCAGGAAAGAAGCCTCAGAGCCTTGTAAGAAAAGAGAAAGAAGCTTGTTGAGCATTTTTTAAAATTTTTAAAAAAAATTTTTTTTAATCTTCTGCTCACAAGGATACTGTTGGTTCATTCAACCCTCCATCTGTAAACTGCTAGGCAGGGGGGATTTGCATAAACGTAGACCTGAGAGGAGGGAAAAGACACATTTGATTCTCCCACACAGAGTGATAAGCTCTGCCCTAAGGGAATGCTCACCCCCGCCCCAGGCGTTCTGCAGAAGGATGGAAGGCAAGATGTTGGTGTGTTTGTGGAGTGGAGGTGGTGGTGCTTGAGTTGGCGGTCTGGTTATTAACACCTGCCTTCTAAGTAGCTGCCGATCTTCCAATGTGTTGTTCATTGGCAAAGCTGTCGCTGGTGGGCAAGTCTGGAAGTGCCTCTGCAGCTTGCTGTTGAGTAGGAGGGATAGGGGAGCACAAATGGGGAGATGTAAGGAAGTGGGCGGGACAATCACGTGGCCATCTGCTTAGTGGCGCAAGCAAATTTTCAACTGTTACAGCAAAATAAGAGATTACCACGGTTAAAAAAACCACACAGTATTATTTTGCTCTCAGTTTTCTTCCAAACAAATTATTTTGTGACTATTTCACTTACACATTTAAAATATTTTTCGGCAGCCTATAAAAAACACAAGTTCTGTTTGGAAAAAAATGAGCTGCAAAAAAAGTAGATGTCCCTGACTAAATGCAGACATCCTGGAATGAACAAGAGAGAAAAAAAAAAACCACCCAAACAAATCTATCAGGAGGGAAATGTAGAACACTGTAAATAATCTCAGACAAATAAAACTGTAATAGAATAAACTTATCCTGACTCTATCCACTAATCCATATTTATTCATGTAACAAATAGAGTTCAGAAAAGTAAATTTAATTTGTATCTTGTTGCCTGAATGCATCTGAAAAGGCTGCTAAATTTGCTTATATAAAAATTCCAATATTTTATACATTTTCATCAGAAGCAATAAATAGTACTTCCTCTCTATTTCCTTTTAGTGTACAGAAACAAAATTATCTTTAGATACATTCATATTTAAAGTTTTGAAGAAGTACAGATCTTCAAAGTGAATTATAATTTCTGTTCAAATCATGGGATAAAGAATATAAATACAAGCTGAATAGACTTCATAGACAAATGCTACTGTTTAGTCTAAATATCATTGTATCATTCCCATGTGTGTAGCTGAAAAAATGCCATTTTCCCAGGACAGGCTATTTCCTGCAACCCTGCAGAGGTGGAACACACTGAACACATTTACGTGCTCACGTCAGGCTGCCCTTCACAATGAGCATAGTTTCTCATCTGATTAATTGTCTACAGATCACCCCAAGAAGACTAAATAGCCAGTTTCAGAGAAAATTACCACCACTACATTCAGCTCCTGGTATTCAGTCAGATAATTACTGATGTTTGTCATTGAAATTGGAAAAATGTATGTTCCTTTTGATTCTAGTTTTCATATTTTTGTGTCTCATTTAGATTGAAATGTCAGATAGCAGCAAATGATTTTGTATTAATAATTAATTAAACCATAAAGAAACCAACCAAAGCTATGTAGCCTTTTCAGTAAAAGCAATTGTTTATTCCAGCTGTGTTCTCCAGAGCAATCTTTCAAAATTAGTATTGGAATTGTTTATTCCAGATTGCCATATATTTAATTGTCTTTCATTAGTCCTCATTTCTGGTCTTTTATTTTGCCTTTCTCTTTGTTCCAATTATTTTTCATGTCAGTACTTTCTGCTTTCCAAATTGTTTAATGCAAGCTAAATTATCCAAATCACATAAAGATTTTGAAATTAAAATTAAGCTACATAATTTATCCATTGTGATTTTTTGTCATATTACTTAAAATGTGTGAGCAGAAATAGTCAATGATGAAATCACAAATTTCAGTCCTGGCTTCATTATTATGGAGATACTAGAAATAAAATATCAGTTTATGTAGCATATAGACTGGAGTTGGCATACTTTGTGACTGATCAGGCCCTGAATCAAAAAGGCTGACCCAACTGGTTTGTGATTTGAGCTAAACACAGTCTCACAGAAATGTACCAAAAAATATAAGAGATCAGCAGATACCATGGGAATGAGGATTGTGGGAAATCTCTTTCCAGTAATCTGAATAGAATCACTGCATATGAAGCTTATCAGGATGAAGTAAAAAGGCAGTATTATACAGCAACATTCTTTGGATTTTGACATTGAGATACTGGCCCACATAAAGATTAGATTTGGGATTTATCTGCCCTACCCAAGGCAGCTGAAAATGGGATGCCTACAACCATGTTCATTATTTTCTACCTCTTGTTTTATTGTTGAAAAGAAATTGCCATTTTTTCATGGCTGATTCTATTTTAGGATAGAAGTGTCTGAGACCTGCTGGAGGAGATGTGGTGATAATCTTTCATGCCTCAGTTTTTGGATGTTTAACCTATAAGTGAAGCCTTTGTGAGCTGTCAGAGGAGAAGAAAGGCAGTCCTGCTTAAAATGTTAGATCTCTGTACAGACAGCTTGGGATCCCAGATGTGAGAGGAATTGCTTCAGGTTTGAATATGATGTAGTAAGGAGCACGGGTAACACTGATATCTAGAAAGTCATGACAATTTTATAGCTGGAACCTGAAAACTGAGACTATGCATTGTTACCTGGGAAGGACCAAATTTTTCATACTGAGTTTGGTTTTGGCTACTGTGCTTCATGTGGGGGTAGGTAGAAATACTCTTGCATTGCTGCTGCTGCTGCTTTTGTCATCTTTGTCCTTCTGCAAGGAAAATATGCAACTACCGTTTGTCACATTTATTATACTTCTAGTGTTTCTTTTTCTTCCATCTGGGTGCTGTACACAAAAAGCTGGGAGGCATCAGATAAAGTAGTCTGCAGAGATTATCTCAATTCACTGCAAACATGCAGGCTCTGATTCCAACATCCTCTTTTTGCGGGCCCTCCACTGACTGTCCTCTAAAATAAATAAATCACACAAAATTATGAGGAATGAAAATGCCTATCTCATCATGCCTTAGCTTGATTAGTCAGTTAAAATAATGAACAGGAGAAAAATTTTTATGATGTGTTTTGTTAGAATGAGTAAGAGGGAAACACCTGATGTGCAGGTAAAGATGCTTCGAGCTTCCCTACCACAAATATGTGCACGCATCTGTGCTTTGCTAACCTGTATGGATTAACTGAGGACTTGTAAAATGTAGGCACAAAACTGAAGCTTTAAAAGTTTGCACACGGATACTTTTGAGAACAGTAGAAGACTGGTTGGGAATTTGGCATGAGCTATTGATTTCCAGAATGCTTTTTTTTTCTTAATATAGATCTCTTACCTGAGATCAGTGAGCATATGACAATACAAATAACTGAATTGTTCAAATTCCATTCAATTATTTTGCTCCATTTTGTCATAATAGCATTGGTTATTAAAAGTCTATTATGCACCTAATGGGAATCGTGACATGGCCAAGTGGCCGTCATTACTAAGGCCATGGTTTCAGACCCCCAGCTTTGAATGTCATGTTTGACGTTTTTTGAGTTGCAAGTTGTCACTGTGCAGAATTGTTTCTGCCAGTGCGATACAGATCAAATGACAGGCATATCCTAAATCTCATTCCATTCACAAATGGAGCTGAGCTATGGATGTCATTGGCTCCTTATCTGTAAGGCATGGAGGAGGTGACAGAGGCAGCAGAGAATAAAAATAAAAAAAGGTTTATTACAGGAAGTTTTCAGCTGTGTAAGTTAGAGATTACAGCTGAGACCAGTTAACTTTTTAAGACTGAAAAGGCTGGGGGAGATCTGTGGATCTTTGCTCCAAGGGCTCCTCTCTGCCTTTACAGCCCTGTGAAGGCTATAGAAAGCATTGATGAAGCCCAGGTTTCAAGGTGCATAAATTGGTTTTATTATTTAGACCTTGGCTGAACTACAGTCAGACCAGCTGCTGAAGCTACTTGGATCCTTAGCTGACACAATTTGTCATTTATAGATGAGTATGATAAAAAGGAACTCAGGCTGATTCCAGGCTTTTGGATGTACTTGTAAACATGAGCATGGGATGAATTTGGTCTGCACACAAGCATGGGACGAATTTGAGTTGCTGTGTGTTTCTGTTGATTCACAAAGCCAGCAAATTGAGCCTTATTGAGACAACTTTTTACTTTCTCATATTGCTGCAGTCATGTTCTCAGTAGCAGCATGAAAGGTTTGATGTGCAGTCTGACTTACTTAAGCTTACTTTTCAGAGGTAATTCATCTATTGGTGGCAAATAGAATTTTTTCTGCTTTGACGTGTTTCAAAATACATTTTTCATATAGTCTCCCTTAGCTGAAGGCATGCAGAAAAAGAGAATTGAGATGGAAAGCATTTAGCTTCCTTCTCTTTGTTACTGGCTGCAAGATAGGATCCTGCAGCAGCTGCCTCATCATTGGAACATTTGTTTCCCATTGAGATTTCTATTGACCTCCACAGAAGCTTTGTTTATGGGGAGAGCAATGAGCTCTTGATGCTTTGTTTGGTTCTACCATATGGGACAGGTTCTGCAAGCAAAGTAGACTGCTTAGGTGTCAGACCTGATCAGGAAAGGCATTAATGCCAAAAGCTAAAAGCAATGGAATTGTTTATGCTTTGGAAGGCCCTCATTTGGTGAAATTGCTGCATGGGCTCCCTGTTTATTTTGTTTTCCTTTCTTGTGGTGTTGTAGCATTTTATTTCCCTGTCCGGCTTTCCTTCTCACAGTCCAATTACTCTGTGAGGATCAGACAACTGCTGTCAGATTTCTGCAGCTGATTTTTTTTTATTCGTTTAGGAACAGGTTTTGAGCAAGGCTGCGTGGTCCAATGGTAGAAAACAGGCAGTGACAAAGATTGCTCCATCTTGTTATAAGCCTTTGTGATAGGGTTGAGGAGGGTTAGATTATGATTGACTTGCTTTCACACAGCCCCATTGCTTTGGTTTGCTTTGCAGCAGTTAAAACTTTTATTGTCTTGCCGTGATGTCAGCGTGCTTTATAAGTAAAATATTTTAAATCTGGGCTCCAGGTTCTGGATCTAGAGCCTCTGGCTAAAATGAGCTTCAGAGACAGTGAGAAAAGCTTTTATTTACACTCCTAGCTGATAAATCAAGCCTGTGGTTCCCCACCCCGTGAAGCAAATCTCCTCCTTGTCCCACCCCACATTCTCTCCAGGGTCCCACAAAGAGAGCACTGGTGGTGTAAGGGAAAGGTGAAACCGGCAATAGTGGGATGGAAAAGCTCCAGGCTGGAAAAATACAAAGACTTTGGTAACAGCCGGAAGAAATCGAGTCAAGAGATTGACTGTGTGGTCCCCAGTTCGACATTTTCCCCAGAGATCAGTGAGTGATGCTGGAGTTCTTGCATCTCCCCTCACTCAGTTAACGTCACCCCATGGGGAGTGTGCTGTGCTGTGTGACACAGGTAGCTCCCAGAGGGAAAACAAGAGTGTTTTACACTTCCTACGTTCGGGAGAGGACTGCACAGGGTAATTTGTGGCTTTAATTGCCGAGGAGCTCCTGGGACTGTGAGGGGGCGTCAAAACTGTGCTGCCCGCAGTGCTCCCGAGGGACCCGGGAGCTTGGGAGTGGCCAGAGTGGGCGGATGCTGTGCCAAATGTGTCAACAAACTTTCACAAAGGATAAAATTAGTAGGCGACAAGTGAATGTGATGCGTTGGAAAAGTGCCACTGTGGCTTTTTTCATGGGGACATAATGCCTTAGAAATGTCTCAGCTTTCTCTGGAGCAAAAAAATCAAAGTAGTTGGTGAATCAGGGGACAAGCTAGATAAAATTGCTGTGCGCACTGGAAGCTGAAGTAAATTTATTTAATTAAAGTAAGTACAATTTATTTGAAGTAAATAATTTGTCACATGGGAAACATTCTCCTGCATTAATAATTTTTTAGGATGAAAGACTTGTTGTACTACTTCCGACTTTTGTGTTTTTCTGTTGTTCATCTTTCTCCAGCAATGGTTAGAGGTAGATAATGGGGTGAATGATCACATTTTGGGTCTAATGTAACTTATCCATTCTTATGATTTTGGTAGCTACACTATTTAAAAACTTCCCATTTGAAATCTTGTCTTATTTTCACCAAAGTGTGATAATTATCTTTTCTGGAAATATTATTGCCTCAGTTGAAGTATTTGGTGTAGAGAAAAAAACTATTTATTGTCTTTAATTGAGTGTGATAGGAATCAAAAGCTTAACTTTTATTTAGGAATGCTCTTTTGCTCAGAGACTAATAAAGAAATGAAACTTTTTATTGTAGAAACTGAGAATAATAATTATTAACATGTAAATAGAAACACCACACCGAAGTAGAAATAATGTAAGTGTAATAAATTTTAGAGAGCCAATTTCATTGAAAGCGATTTATTTGTCAGAGAAATTTTCGGACAGCAAAATCGTCAAAAGCCCACAATCAAGGAAGCAGCGCCGGCACTGGGCGAAATCGCGAATGCAGCCTCTGTCGCACCGCCTTGCAGGAGTTTCACGAAGTGTGCCTTGTGCTGCTGGTTTTTATACAGTGTTTTGCTGTACAGTGCATGACCTCAGTCCTGTCTGAGATACATATTCATGTATCTTTGTTTCCCTGCTGCCGACCTTGCTGAATAGATTTCCGGGCAGGGAGATGCCCCTGAGTAGATTTACTGGAATTGGGCATTGGGATTCACCATCCTGATGATGCTGATAAGACACATATCAGTTGCCAATTGCTGGGTCCTGGGTAGACTCGTCAATGGTGAAGGCCCCTCTCCTCCCAGCTGCACCCTCTTTTCTTCTGCTAATGTGGTTTCCTCCTGTGCTGGCAGCGATGGATGTCACAATCTTTTCAGGACAAGTTTTTCAAGGCGTTTGTGATTTTGGCTTTAAGGTTACAGTGTAGATTAATATAAAACATATTTACCATAAACCCGAATTACATACCATATTTATCACATCAGACAAACATTAGGAAAACATGAATTACCATCTATCACAGTAAGATTAAGACATTTCAGGTACAATTAATGATTTTCATTCACGGAATTTTTTTTCCCAAGTGTCACTGTAACTTTTTGAGGGTAATTTAAAATAATCTAAATGGTTTACCATCCCGAGGTTTAGCATACATTATTATCACTGCTGCTTGAAGAGCTTTTCAGAGACATTGTCAGCTCTGGTTTGAATGTTATTTCAGTATGAGACAAATTTCTAGTCCCTATTATTTAAGAAATTACTGTTGTATTTTTTAAATGCCTTGTTAAATATTTTAGAAGAGGTTAGGAAGCCATCTAAGCTTTCTTGTTTGCCCCCAGAGAGGTTGTAGGAATGTGGTGCTTGTGCTGGTGGTAATCCCTGCAGGAACTAATTTATCTTGAAAGTGGCAGGTAGCCTTTGACTAGAATTTGTTTCAAGAACTCACTTTTGCTTCCCTTTAAGGCATCCTGCCAAATGCTAAAATGGAGTTTGAGAAGTATCAATAGGACCCTGCTAACATGAAAGCTCTGTCTGTGTGAGCAGTGGGGTTGTTGATGAAGTGCCATGGTATTTGCAATGTGAAATATAAGGTAACCTTAAATCTGACTGTACTGAACTTACTGCTGAGTATTTACTGAGCAAATTGAGTGCTGCTGCTGCTGCAAGATGAGCTGGTGTAACTGATCTTGACTGAGGTTCAATTTATCTGAGTGGTGCTGCCCTGTTAGGAGCACGGTTTTGAGGACAGGTTGTGGAGGTGGATTGCTGCACTCTCACGATGAGCTTGATGTGCTGTCAGAATTCATCCAGCCTTGGCTGTTAGTCAGCATTTTAAACCTGACATCCACTTGTCCTCACTGCATATATGAGTGAGACACAGGCCAGTGTTTCCTCTGCTCCTCTCATGGAGTCCCTGCAAAGCACCAGTCCTGTGAACAGAAGCAGTTTTAGGCCAGGAATCAACAAAACTTCACCAGTAAAGAAGAGTTGTGCAGCCTGTTTTTTGTTTGTTTGTTTAATTGCAAATTTTTATGGCAAATGTCCCCTCTTGCTTAAATTTGAGAAAATGTAGGTATCATCAGCACCCCTGCACTGGAGCTTTGCTGGATGTAGATGGGGCATCAAGGGGGTCTCCTCAGTACTGACTGGTGCAGGACATTTGTCAGGGGACAGCAAAGATTTCTAAAATCAAAGTCATCTGTCTGTATGAAGAGCGGACACTAACCCTGAATTAAAAAAAATAGTTTTAAATAAACAAAGTAGAGTTTATTTTGATACAGGCTTCAAATTGTCAATGATATTTCTATTCCAATTCAGGTTTTCAACTCCCACTGCCTTGGATACACATTTTTAGCTTTTCCAAACCAGTTGAGCAAACCCTTAGGGTTGACGTAGATTGCACAGAGAGGTGACATATTTTTTGATAATATAGCAGTGCAGCATTTATTAATATATAATGAAATGATTAATGTTTTCTATCAAACACAGCAGTAGTAGCTGGAATTGTTCACCCTTCTCCATTTCGTCATATTATGTGGAGAAGGACCTGATCTAGAGGGATTATATCCACAGATTCATTTTCTTTTTTCAGTTCATAAACTAACAATGACAGTAGTTGATAGCTGATTGAAGTAAACATTTAGGATCACTGTTGGATTACTGAGGAAAGTGTTTTGAGGAGCTGATGTCACATATGTCAAGTTTCCCCCGGCTCTTTTGGCTCTTTGGGACAGACTAGAAGAGCAGCTAAGGTAGGACAGTGTCGTAGGGAGGAGCTTTTTGAGGAGAGTAGGTGCAAGGCTTGAAGCAGATGTATCTGTGTATTCAAGCTGTGCTGTGGCACAGGAGCACACAGACTCTGTATGTACCTCTGACACGGGGGTAGAATTGGAACAAAAGCCTTTAAGGCCTCAGTAATTGACCCACAGATGGTTTTCTTTCTCAGAGCAGGACTGGAAACACCTTGTTGGCTGGATCTTCTTTCTCAGGTTATTTCTGGATGCAAGTAGAAGTGAAATGGGAATAGTGTAGCATCCTGATGTGGAGAACCAGTGGAGAACACCAGCCTCTCTAAGCCAAGGGGATGATCACTTAGTGCAGGTTACTGCAGACACTGAAATATCAAATTATTTGATATTGACCTTCATTCGTGTTTTCACAATCAGTTTTTTAGCAACACAGACAGCTGGTTTTATGAATTACATGTGGCTCTTTTCTGTGTGTATCTTGTGCTGCCAGTTTTCAAACAATGAATCAAGATCTGCTGGCTTTTTCTCAAAGCCCCGCAATGCTGTGACTATTTGGTGAAATATCAACGCTACAAACATAATATCCTTTTGTCCTAAAGTGAGCCACTTCTCTCCCATTTTATTTAATCTCTAGGGCAGCTGTTCTGGTGAGAACCCTTCTTACACTGTTAAACAGCACAAATATCTGCTTACAAGAGCTGTTGCCCCAAATTTTCATGTAATATCAACTGGCAGGCGCTAACTACTGTAGCTGTCTTGTGAGGGCTGTGGTGACAAAGATAAACCTCAGGCTAATTTTCTGAACAGAATCAGTCAGCTTGAGCAAGTCTTCTTGTTTGGAAATTAGATAATGATGGTCTTAGCTATAACATTGCAAATTATGAAGTAAATAAAGAGCTAGATGCTTCCTCATATAGTTAGCTCTTAATTATCATCTCCAGTGGCAGTGACTGGATATGTTGATGTTTATGATGGATATAGAGGTTGTTCCAAAATTTCTTTAGGCAACAGTCTGGAAAATCTACATTTGCTTACACCGTGTAGAATAACATCTGGATTCCTGTCATTCTTGACAATAGGCACCAACTATATTTTATAATGACATGAATTTCCCAGGGAGACACTAGTTATTGATCCATAAATTGCAAGTTTGGTTTGTTTTTTTTTTTTTTTTTGGTGCGTGTGTGTCTTCAGAATTAGATGTTTTCTATGTTAAAATAAGGAGATGTGCCTGGAAGAAGGCAACAGCTGGGTGGACAGGATCCACACAGCCAGGTGGAAGGCTTCAAGCTGGTCTCATTGCATGTGTTGAGCAGTGCCTAAATGGTTTAAATTAGCAGCTCTGGGCTCCTTGGTGTTTGTGCTTGTGACTGGTAACATCAAGGATCTGCCCCTGAAACCTCTCTGGGTCTTGGGCAAAGCTTCTCCAAATATACAAACTTTTCTAAACTACTGGCTAAGTGAAATCCAAGTTTCATGGGAGTAGGTTTGTAACCACAATCCAGAATGTGACTCCCAGCATGGGAATGCTGAGAAATTGGGAGAGGCAGATTGAAGTCCTATTCACTGTCATCCTTACTCTTTTCATCTCTAAAGGCTGAATAGCAAAATTTACTTTCTCTGTGGCTGAGGGACCACATTGCTCCAGGCCTTAGTGTTCAGAACTCACACATTGGCTTTGCTATGAACCAGCTGGAGTTTCAAACCCCAGCCTCCCAATGAGATCAGAGACCACCAGGAGAAAGCAAAAATTCTGCATAGGGCTGTGACAAAAGATTTCCTGTACACCTGGTATAATTGTGTGGCAAGCCTGGGCTGCAGGTCGTCATAACTAGGGCATTTTGCAACATAATTTTGTCAGGAAACATAGTTTGCAGCAAATAAATCACCAACTTTGGGGCCTAAAAGAGGTAATTTAATCCTATTAAATTTCTTTTCCTCATTTACAGCAGCTCTAGCAGCAAGCAAAACAGTGATTCTGTGCCATTAAAGCCTTCTTAGTGCAGCCTTTGCCAAAGACTAAGGCTTCCTGAGAGACTTTGAGAGGCTTTGAGCAGCAGAAAATGTGCTATATTTTCTGGATTCCCTCACAAGGCTGAATGTGAAATCAGGCTTAGCATCTCAAAGCAAAGCATGCATTTAATGAGCCATAAATAACCAGACATCAGATGTGATTTTGGTTAAACTATGACTATGGAGAAATATAGATCATGTGCTTTTCATGGAATCACTGAGGTTGGAAAAGACCTTTGAGATCATTGAGTGATCTCACCCACTTCCCTGGGCTACCCACTTTCCTACATATTACTACAGAATATTTATTCTGCTGCTTTTGTCCTCTGGATTGGTCACAGATAAGCTATTAAATGAAAATGAGCAAATGGTGCTTTTTAGTTTTGATCACCTAAAAGATTCCTTCCTGAGAAGTCTTGACTTTCACCTCAGTAACTCCTTCTGTATATGGTCTGTAGGATACTCTACAGTAAATATAAATTAAATTTTCTTCCAGTTATAATATATATTTCCTTTTCAACTATTTTTTAATTACCCAGGTAATTTTGTTTCCAAAGACAAAGTCCCAGCCTGCCTGAAAGTGCTATTTTTTAATGTCTTTTTTTTTTTTTTTTTCCCATGCAGGCTGTTGGAGGGCTCTGAAATGTGTTTTAAAAGACTTAAAAAAGACTTTGAGCTTAAAATCCAGCCTGCAATGTGGAAAAAAAGAGTTTTAATTGGCCCCACTGTAACGGTCAGTGAATGAGGCACCACCTCTGTGTAAAGAGGGAAAATTCTAAGCTTCATTTTGTAGGCAGTTTCATTTCAGCAGAGTTTCAGCTTCCAGAAGAGTTGCCTTTTTCAACTGTGTCTGAATTGAAGCCTACGTGATGGGCCATTGTCAATAACTAGAGGGGAGGCAATCTCGTATGAATAGGTCAGGGAAGCATTTTTTAGGTCTGGATGGCTTTTTAAATTTTTTGCTGCTTTTCAGAGGTGGATTGACTTGCTGTGGATTGACTTCTCTGTCTATGGCTCCAAATATCTGAAGAGTTTGGTTTTACTCTCTGAAAAGCTGTAATGCCTTTCCTGGCCTAACTTTCTTGAGGTGTGACGTTTCACATTGGAGGGTTTTGTTGAGGCAGACTCTGCCCCTTTGAAGTGATGGTAGAAATGATCCACAAGTAAGAGAGAACTGCAAAAGAAGGGAGTTTATCTTGAGATGAAGTCTGTTCTAGCAATGCACTTTGTAACAAACACTCCTAATATCCCCAGTCCAATGGCCTGAAACTTTATCTGGAATACCTGGCTTTGAGAAGGAGATTGCTTTATATTAGCTACAAGTCAAAGCAAATTCTAAGCATTTCACTTGATTAAAATTACATAAGCAATGGCACTCAAGAGGTACCAGTTCTGCTGCCATATTTATTTTCCATGTTGCGTCTGCAGGCACAGTGTAAGACCAATTTCTGTGGTATTGTTCAGTTCAACTGCTTTCTCAATAGAGCTTATGGTTAAAGGGATTCAAGACTGCCTTGGATTTTAAAAGCAGCTGGGACCATGCTGGACCCAAAAGCAATGACAATCCTTTTCTCTCCTTCTTCTTTCTCTCCCTCTTCTGACTTCTTCTCAAAATGTATACTGAACCAGAAGTAATTCAGGTCAATGCCTTCATAAGGGCCCTGTTGTGTCTGCATAACTACAGGCTGGCTAAGTTTAAGTTTGATTTAGCAAACTTTGTGAAGTGCCTTGCTTTATCTGGATGGGTTAAAGTTTGCTAAGTAAGTGCTTTACTTTTCCTGGATGTTGTTTTAAAATTTGCCAAGTACCCCATTCTACCTTAATGTTCTAAAACTTGTAAGTAATATTCAGCCTCCTGAGAATTTGGTTGTTTCTCCTGTTTGTGGCCCAGAGTAACTCTAATTATCTTCCCCTTAAAGTCGCTGAGTGAGCTGGGGCTTAACACCCTGGGGGCTGCTTTTTAGATCAGTTCAGAAAGGTTTCAGTGGTGGCACTGGAAGTGAGCAAACTGGGGAGGAATAGCATAGCTGCCAAGTCCAGTTCCAGGGCCAATGGGGAAGAGTGGGGATGAGTTTGCCTTCTGACAGCAAACATTGATCCACAGTCTAACCATACATGAAAGACAGACCCTGAGCAGTGCCTAGCTGCATGCCAAGCATCACCTGGGTATTGTTTTGTTCAGTTTCTTTTGGTGAATGCACAAAAATATCTCCAAATGGCTTGGAGATGGAAAGAACTTTCAAAAACAATTTATTGGGTATTCACAAACAGTTAAAAGTGCAAAAAGCACTAAAAACCCCTCAAGCAGTGACCATTAAGCAGGTTTCTGAAGCCTGGTATAAGGAGTAGTAAAGATGCCATTCAGAGTTCCCTATCCTGGGATTTTTAATTTGTTTGGATACAATTCACTTGTTTGCAGTTGTGTTCTTTGAGTAAAGACTAGAGGGGTTTATACTGATATCAGCCTTCTGATTCCTTTAGCCCAGACCAGTATATTGGACCCTATTCTTTTAGAACAAATATGAAAAGACATGGCTATTTACAGATATTAGCACTGCATGATCTATTTTGCAACTACATCCTTACCAGTTTATGACCAGGAAACTGAAGCCTCAGGTGGTATACCTCTACAGATTTCAGCTTGAAGTGTACTGGTACTTTTAGTAGATCTGGTTTGGAGAGACAAAAAAATCAGTGGGTTTTCTTCCGCATATCACATGTGATCTCTATTGCTTCCGGACCGCTGCTCACTTCACAGAATTATTTCTAGATGCAGGAAAGCTTCAAAATTTACATAATGGAAAGCTCCATGGCAGTGATGATTCTATGACTGTTTCCTAAAAAGTTGTTATTTGAAAAAAATCAGAGCAAGTGGATTTAGTGCTTGTAAATATCTGGAGGGAGGTGAAAGTGAAAATAGTGAATGAAGTTGTAATTTACTGAAGAAGTGCAAAGAAAGACAAGTGAGTGGAAGAGAATTACTAGTTTCAGTATGGACATGTAGTAAGTATTTTGAATGCTTTGTAAGATGGAGGTAGCTTTAACCAGAAAGGAAGGAAAAAATATCACAGAATGGTAAAAATTGTAGGAATATCTTATTGCTGCCTGTCAAGCTTTCTGACTTGAGTATGTGCTGTCCCAAGCAACCTTGAAACCCTGCAGTTCCAAAAAAAAAAAAAAAAAACAAAACAAAGGGAGCAGCCATACAGCTGGAAATGAGGTGTCTGGTTTTAGCCTAATGAGGATAATTAGTGTTTGATAACCATGTATGGTCATGAATAGAAACTAGAGAAGCATTGAAGTAAATATTTGGAGGAAAAAAATTGTAACTCTGTGGAAGTTTGGGTGTGAAATTGGAGCCCAGGTTGGTCTCTGTGCTTCTGGTGATCCAGATGAAAGCACCAGCAGTAGCCTTTTTTAGCAGAATTAAAAGAGAGAAGTGTGATCAAAGCTATATGTGTGGGTTTCATTGAGCAGGTGTGTACTGCTTCTCTTCTGGCATGTAATTCTGTTCTGATTTTCACGATTCTTTTCATTTAGAACCAATCCATGATTTAGGACTTTGAGCACTACCAATTTTGTTCTTCAGGGGAGAAAGTCTAACAAGCAGTAGAGAAGAAAGAGATTAAAAATCAGTGTTTTATGCACTTGCATATAAGATAACGTAGGAATTATGATAAGGTACTTCTCCAAGACATCTGATTTTGAATTAATTCCAAGGCCTTTGGGGGGAAGAAAAAAATCCACAGGAAACAAACTGCAAACAGCAGCAAGGTACGGAATTTATTAAATGACTATTCTGTCTCCCCCACTGGGAGGGGAATGTGTTTAGAGAAAGGAGATATTAGGTGAACAAGAAGCATTTAAAATATTTTGGCTGGTGCAGCAAAGTCATGGTGGAGAAAATCACTGCAGGTACTCAGTTGTGCTTTCCATGATGCTCTGGAGCGGGTACAGAGAGAAATCAGGAAACTGGTATATGGATAAGGCTTGCAAGAAAGGCTTCAAGCTGCTTGGAGATTTTAATTTAATGAGGATGGTGTAAACTTTTGGAAGAGCTTGTTTTTTTAAGTGTGGAGGTGTCTTTTATATGCAATATGTTGGAGTGACATGATCTATTTTGCCCTACCCTCAGTAAATTAGCCCACTGAGACAGACAGCACTGAAGCTGTGGCTGTCTGGGGTTTTCAGCTACAGATGTCATTATATTCAGCAGTGTCATGCAAGCACATTTTTGAGGAGACGCACAAGAGTGCATTTTGCCTTCAAGAGAGCTGACTTTGAGTAAAAGTGAAATGCCCTAGGGATTTTCATTGGAATTCAGTAATGTGTTGGAAATAAACAAAGAAATAAAAGTTTCAAATATAGACTGATAGGTAGGTCTGAAAGAACATTAATAGACTTTTATTTCAACACGGGAAGCTGAGCAATATCTAATTGGCAAAAATCTGAAATGGATTATACATAGCTAAAGATTTGATGATTTGGAGCCTTTACTGTGTTTTTACCATCCCATCCCAACAAATAAACAAACTCCAAATAACAACAGACAAAGTAAGACACTAAAACCCCCTCAGTCTGGTAAGTAAGCTGGTGTACTAAAATTCAAAGGAAGTGAGTGGTGTACAGCCAATGAAGATGTCTGTGCTGTCAGCTGGATGTTACTGTCAGCTTTAGCTAATACAGTCCTTTGCCACACCTGAAGAATCTGCAACATTGTTTGTGGGACTTTAGGTTAGTGTGAGAGGAAGGTTGAAGTAATGCATGATTGACCATAACGTGAATTTGAAAATAAGCATTTTAGAAAAGATAGAAAGGCAGACAGCAAAGACTGCTTGAAGAAATCTATGAAGCAAGCATAGCAGGAACCTGTTTTGAATACCCAGGGAGAAGTGAAAGTGGTTGGTTACAGGAAGGCTGCATGTCCCAAAGCAACTTTCAGAAGTAAAAAAATGTGGATCCTTACTTTCTTTAAAGATTTAGTGAAAATTGAGTACTGCTCTGAATTGGCCAACTCCAGGAATGCTAATGTAGCAAATCAGAGAGATACGTTGTCAAAGTGTGCACAAATTTGCCTTTTTTTCCTTAAGAGTTTGTGAGATTGAGCAATTTAGACTGGCTGACTTCAACCTTAATTGCTCTCCCTCTTTCTCTCTCTTTTTTTTTTTTTTTTTAATAGTTGAAAACCGATTAGGTTTTCAGAAAGCTGATAGTGTATAGTGTTATCTAGGACCTATAGAGAGCTGAAAATTGCTCTGTCAAACTGTTGTAGAATAGTTGGCAATATATTTTTCTTCCTTTGGTCTCCTTTTGATCATTGCAGGGAAATAGGCTCAGAAGGAAGCGAGGAATCAGCTGGCAGGGGATATTTAGAGGCAGTTCCAGACCCAGTATATTGGTGAGCTGATTTTGAGGAGTTATTGTTCAGGGGCAGTTGGGATGATCAGTTAGGGAACTGGTTTTGAACAAGGATTGATCCAGTAGGCTGGGAGTGTTGCTTGGACAAGAGAACGGAGGCAGAAAGCCCTGAAGTTTACAAAAATCAGTGTTGCCAAGGACAAGATAGAATGTTGTTGCTTGTGCCTCTTCCAGTCTAAGAACTAGAGGACATTACGTGATCAGAGATTTAAAGCTACAAAAGATTCTCCTTCATGTAAAAGGTACTGGAGAGGGAGAGCTCCTGCCACAGGATGCTGTGGTGTTACTGCTATGTGCCTTCTTTAGAGTTTGGTCTTCTTTAGCAAATTCTGCTTTCATGGGAGACAAAACTTGAGAAGATGCTCTTTAGATACTGAAAATAATGTCAATATTACCACGTACAGCTTTCATATCTTTTCCATTATATTAAGGAATTTTTCAAATATATTAAGGAATTTGCTTAAGTGATCAACTACAAAGAATAATTCTGGTTAGTGGGTGGATTACAAAATGTTGGGAATGTCCAAAATACCTGGAGTATATAAGGAAGAAAAGAAAATTCACTTGCAAATTAATGGGCCTATTCAAGCAAAGGTTTTCCAGACTGGTTGTTGCATTTCTGTAGTAGATTTTGGATTTAGGTAGTTTTTACTAAAGTGGGAATATCTCCTCCAAGTGCCCCTGAGTAGCTGTGAGAAGATACCTTAAGGTAAACATGATTATTGAGAAACTTTGGTCAAACAAGGTCTAGTTTTGGACATTTCAAACTTATTAGATTTAGAAGAGCTTTGTCTGTTTCTTATCCATGGTTACACATTTATTGTGCAAACAGTATGTAAAAATTACTACAGCACTGTAACCCTACTCTTTACATTGTAATGCGAGTTCCAGGATGGGAATACAAGGCATAATCCACAACTGTTAGTTCTGCCAACTAGATTTCTGCTTGTTGTTGGAGGGGGTTGTTCCTTCCATGCAGATTTTTCCTTGTTTTATCTAAATCAGCAGCAGTGATGTTTGACTAAGCCAAAATACCTGTTAGCAATAAATATCAAGAAATATGCATTTCTTTGGATGTTTGGGATGACCTAATTCTTTAAGCAAATGGAAAGCAAAATTGCAGAGCAGCAAACATTGGCAATAGTAAATGGGGCCACATTTGGGTCCTAAGACCATTTTTGTGTGTGCGTGCATGCACAAGTTGGATAAATCTTTGCTGATATAAACTAGAAGGGATCTACTGACACTGCTGGGGCTGAACCTGGTCTCAGCTCTGTGAACACTGCATCATAATTGAGGCTTCAATATTATTTTTCTTGTCTTGTTACAGGAGAATGTAAATTTGGCTTCAAAAAGTAGGGCAGTAGTGTTGCTATTGCTTTTAACCATTAAAGATCAGCTTTTATAGGTCAGTAAGGTATAGAAAGCTCCTTTCTTAACTACAAATAGAAATAAGAGCTATGTAATGCAACTAGACTAAATGATGGAATCCTTACAACAGATAAATTTACTGGTTATATTAAATCTGAAGAACTTTTTATTGCTCTGCATTTATGCATTGTGCATTTATTGATGGCATTGAAGATTGTTTAGTAGATCACCAACGCAAGAACTCTGCCACAGCAATTCCAATGGTTTGTGTCCTGTGGGTGGATAAGTGGGTGTTTTGAAGTTGAGCTTCTGGGGAATAAAGAAGAGTGCAGAAGAGACAGAAGAGCTGGCTCTGCTTCCACAGACTGGAGAATGACTTTCAGGATGAGCTTTCAAGCTGCACTTTGGATTCTCTCGTGTTTGTCCATTTCAAACACAACTTCAAAGCATTGTTTGTTGGGGTCAGTGGTTGCAGAGGATGCAATAAGTGTCAAATTATGTTGCATGACTCATGCCTCTGCCTGATTGCTGCAACTTTTAGACATTGCTTGTGATTCCAGGGATGCGCTTAGTGACACAAATGGAGGCAATGCTAACAGGTTTGCCAGTCCTGACTTATTTATATCAGCATAGATTTAAAAACCTCTTTCTCAGTCTCTTAATTGTTTCTTGCAAAGGCAGTGTTTCATAATCAAGGTCTTGTTTTCATAATAGGCTTGGTAGAAAATTGGTAAAGGAACTGGTTCTGTATATATAGGTCTTCATCTGTACAGTTTCCTGCCTGGAAGTCCACCTGTCATGTTTTGAAATCTTCTCCTTTATGTTTCTATAGTTGCATTTTAGAGGAGTTTCATCTTGTATCTTTATTAAAGTACCAAGCAATGAAAGAGGCTTTGTTCATAAATCTTTTAAAAGTGAAATGTATTTAACTACTGACACTTTAGATTAAGGATAATGTTCAACTAAAATCAGAAATTAAGATCTGATTGAAAATCTTAGACTCTAAAAATCAGCAAAGTGGAAGAGGTTCTGATCTTACATTGTTTTATATTGGCTTAGATTAGTTTTGTCAACTCAACATTTTTAATTACATAGGAGGATATACCCAGCTATACCCAAGAAGGTAATTGCTAATATATCAGGCAAATTACCTGCAAGCTTTTGGAACAATGAACTGTTAAATCAAGCATGTGATAAAAGTGGGCTGTTACAGAGTTGGGCTTTCATTCCCAGATTAATCCAGTGGCACTTAAAAGACTTCTCTGAAAGAATGAAAAGTTTTTGAGATGTTCAGCTAAAATGATACAGTATTATAGAAGAGCTTCAATGTGCATTTTAGACCCCAGGTTTGACATGATTTCTGTACTGACAGTGTTTCTGTCCATCTGTGTACATTAGTGATTTGTAGAGGAGAACGGGAATAAAGAAGTCAGAGAACAGAATGAAAGAACAAATGAGAAATACTTAGTGTAAGTATGTGCACAGTTAATGGACATATAAGTGGTAAATACACATTTCAATATCCCTCAGTCATAGTATGTAGCTCCTTCTCTTTCAGCCACTTGTTGCCTGCCAGGAGGAATTTGAATGTGGCCCTGAGTTGTCAACCATTGTCATTTGTCACAGTCAATGGTTACTGCCTTGAGAAGTGCAGAGCTCCTGCATTGTTTGTTTGGGTGTTTCCTTATTCCTTTTCCTCTTGAAGCTCCGTGGTCCCTTGCCCGCCAGGCTGAGCAAGACTTTTTTGCATTGTGTAAAGATGATTTACTGAAGCAATCCCTTGAACATCTGGATTTCAGGCCCAATGCCCATCTCTGCTTTCAGTTTTCCATCATGTATAAACAAAGCAGGAAGGCTGTCTAAGGAACACAAAAGTTAATGCAAGTGGGAATGAAGGAGACCTTTTGCAAGGTTTCTGATCGCATTGCCTGTGCATGGCAATGCAGTGTGATAGCACAAACTACTGAAACCAGTCTTTCTCCTACAGAGCTCTTAAGAAAGAAATCAATTAATTGCAATTGTACAGATCTCTAACATGCATATTTTTCCTTGCTATAATAAGAGCTTTGTAATAAAGATCAGCACTATTTCTGGCAAGTTGTAGAGAGTTTGTTAATGCTTGGGAAGTTTCTGAATGCTAAATAAATACTATTTCCTTTTTCTAAGCATTTCACAGGCTTCTGGCTTTCAAGATTATTTCTACACTTCATTTAATTTCAGCCTGAGTGATGTTTAAAAAAGCCAAAAAACCTCTGCCACAATAAGGATACTAGTGTGCTCAGGATTTTTATAGGAAAAATGTCTCATGTACACTTTGATATAATACACCAATTCCTGGAAATTTAGCATTATCATAATAATAAATGAGAAGTAAATAGCATAGAAGTGGTTTTTTCACTTTTTAAATTTTTAAGTTATTAGAGCAATTGCCATCTAAACTATGCATCTGTTTTGATTCTGATTAAGAGTTTAGGGAAAGTAGAAACCAATAAAAATTGTTACTTTAGAATATGAGGTCCAAGAAGATATTTCTTCTCATCTCCCCATAACATCATATGTTTTTATAATCTCTGCTTCAGGCAGCCAGCTGGTTTGTTTGAAATGAAAAATACTGGTTTTCTTTGGTTCCAAAGTATTGTTTGACTTCTTTGCTTATTTTGTTGCGAGATCTTAGGAGAACAGTTCATGGAAAGACAGGAGGCTCTGCAATGAGCTACACCAGCCTTCAGTGGTTCACATGCGTCCTTGACTCCCTGTGCTCTAGGAACATGAACCTGAGGGTATGCTTGGCTTCTTCTTTTAAGGCAAATCTCATTCAGTTAAGATGGGGGGTGGTTTGAAGTGATTTCATCCACTTTTTCCTAAGCTCACTTAGACCTTGATTGACATTCCTAAAAAGTAGAAGTTCCTTGCATAATGCAACAACTGTCCCTTGTGGCCCTGATCCTTGTGCTGTGTGTTGAGACAGCTGGTCTCATACCCTATAAACTTGATGCCAGGTTCTGAACAGTTGTGCAGACTAAAGCAGCCCCAACAACCATCTCCTTGAGGAGCTTCTCATCGGTTTAGACTGATGGCGGTTGTTGGAGCAGTTCATCAGTGGAGAATGTGAATGAAAGGAAGTTAAAAAAAAAAATATATATATATATATATATATATTTCTGCAGAGGACAGAGGTTGCAAAGAATGTGGCAGGAAAAAAGAAAGAAGGAGAAGATGAACAGTGGGGAAAGTGACTGAAAGGTCAGGAACCAATTCAGTCACCTGCTCCTGTGTCCTTGTGGTGGGGTGACATATCTGTAAGTAGATATGTTTATACATCCTGATGGATGTATGGAGCTCAAGTGGCCCTGGCTGAAGGAAACATCAGGGTAAGATCCAGCTGTACAGGGGGGTTCCTGAGTTCAGGAATCTGAGTTCAGGTCCAACAGCTCCATCATGACACTGAAGCCCTTGTGTCCTAGGGTGACTTTATGATGCTTGTATCCCCAGTTGTCTGCTCTGTTTATGTTGGGTATTGTGTTCTGTACCTCTAAGACTGGTTCTGAGAGTGAAGGGAGGGAAAGAAGCGCTCACAGTTTGTTTGCAGAAACTGTACTCACTCCTCCACATTCCACTCCTGGACTGTGTCTTCAGCACAGACAGACAGCCAGAGAGACATCTCTTTTGCTTTTAGTTAGTTTAGCTAGCTGAGGCAGAGAAGCTCCCTGGACTGTTTTTTTCCTTTTTCTTGGGATTGTTTAACCCTTCTCTGGACTGAAAACCCAGAAGAGCACCGGGAACTCACATCTGATAGCATTCCAGCGCCAGAGGGACTGATAGGAGGCTGAGTGAGCCAAGGTACACACACAGCAAGGACTTTTCTCAATGTTGCCATCTCTCTTCAGAGCCGTGAGAGGTTTTGTTGTTTCATATTGTTATAAATTTTGAGAGCCAAATTCAATCCAAAGCAATTTATTGCCAATGAGAAAATTCCAATAAGAAATTGACAAAGCCAAACAAATCAAGGAAACGGTGGGCACCGGGTGAAACCTCAGACATGACCTCTGCAGCGTCATGTCCTTCCGAGGTTTCACGAAGTGTGCCTTCGAGTTAGTTAGTTTTATACCCCTCCTGGCTTGTATTATGTATTCTTGAAATTGTACATGTCCCGATTTGTTCCTTGGGTCTTGGCGTCAGTGAGATGTTGAAACATCTAGCAGCCTATGGGTTTGCAAGAAATGTTTTATAATTTTTAGTTATGAATATAGTATAGTTTTTTATATTTTAAGTTTAGTGTAGCTCAAACACCTTGAAAGGGCCTNAAGACCCCACCAACAAGTATCTTAGTGGCGTATCAGAGCTACCAGGAGCCCAAGCTGGGCCAGAACCAGATACGCAACGCTACAGCAGCCCTTTGTTGTTTCAAAAGACTTCCTTGGTGAATGGGATCCCAGGGAGATGTGGATGGTCCTGATAAGATACTATCTTGAAGTCATCAGGGGCTGATCACCTTCATCCTGGCCATTCTTCCCCCTTCTATTGGAATTGTAATTTATTTGTCTTCTTCCGGAGCTGGAGACTACTCTTGTGAAACTCTCCAGGCCCTTTTGTGCATGGGGATTTTCGGTTTTCTTACAACTATATTTCTACTACAACCACGAATATCATGAAAACGTGAATTATTCCTTTTTGCAATATTGTTCATTCTTTATGCTTGTGGGCACTTTGTTTGTTGAATAAATAGTTTTTTCCACTTTTCTCTAAGGAACCAATTGAGGGAGGGGCCGTTTGGGTTTGCTTTCCAGAGGGACCCCATTCGGAGGTTTCCGCCCGAATTTGCCCTAAACCAGGACACCTCATCAGCCAATTAGATGAGGAGAGGGTGTGGTGTCACCAACCATGGGAGATTAAAATTGCTGCAAGGAGCAGGATGAGCAGTATTCCCTCAAACAAACAAGAGAGAAACCGACTTTTTTTCAGAGGTGCTGCAGTCTCAAGACTCTTTGGAGTCTGGACCCCTCATTGCAGAGAAGAAGCAGATGGACTCAGAGTCCTGCAGGGTTATTAGTCAAAGGGCCGTTAGCCAAGGGTCTGTTAAAGGTGAAGGCTGAAAGCAGGACCCTGCACGTATCAGGAAGTAGGTTCTTCCTCATTCTCCGAATTTGGCAAGTAGGACTGGTACCATCTACAACAGGCATGAGGCTCTGGACCTAGAAGGCTAGATACTGATGAGGTGGGCAAAGGTCGTTCTGAGATAGTGGGGCCTCCTACAACACCACCACCTGTACCCGACGTCAAGACCTCCTCTGTTAAGAGGAAAAGAACGACAGTTGTAGTAGGAGACTCACTGCTAAGAGGAATGGAGGGTTGGATACAAAGACTTCCCAACTAACAGGGATATCTTCTGTCTCCCACTGGCACAGCTGAGAGCCTCTGGATAAGAATCAAGGGACAAACAAATATTGTCTAAAAAATTGTGATGCAGATGTCATTGTGGGAATCTACTATAGACGTCTCAGCTAGGGCAATGATGCTGAAATTATTCTTTGAGGATCCTTTAGGATCCTTCCAAGTCAACTGCCCTTTTCCTTGCGGGGGACTTAGCCTTGCCAGCAATTAATGGGGAGCATCACACAGCTGGTACAATCTGCACCAGAAGCTTCCTAAAACACCTGGATAACCATTTTATGGAATAGGTCTTAAGGAAGCTGACTGGGAAAGATGCTCTCCTTGATTTGCTTCCTCTCAGTGGAGTGAATCTTGTCAAGCGGAGCAGAGACTGGGGCTGTCTTGGCCACAGTGACTGCAAAGTGGTTAAGTTTAAAATCTCTGCTGACAGTAGGAAAACTTCAACTTTGGATATGAGGAAAGCAGACTTCAGGCTGCTCAGGGAATTAGTGAGTAAGACTGGGAAAATGTTTTTTGCAGATGCTAGGGTCCATCAGAGCTAGTCACTTTTTAAACATCACCTCCTAGGGGCATAGGAACAGCAATTCCCAAATGTCAAAAGTCAAGCAGGTGAGGCAAAAGGTCATCTTGGCTGAACAGAAATGTTCTCTTGGAAAAATGGCAACAAAGGAAGGTGTATGCCCAGTGGAAGAAAATTTGGAGCCTGTTAGAACTCTTGGGGATGGTCCTGTGCAGAGCCAGGAGTTGGAGTCAGTCATCTTTGTGGGTCCCCTCCAATGCAGCATGGATTAAGAGGCTATATTGAAAAGAAAAGGCAAATATAAAAGGCAGAATAAGAGAGGTGAATGTACCAGTCAATGAAAGAAAAGGTACTATTAGGATTGAAATAGTGCATGTTAAAATTATGAAATATAAAACTTAGACTGTAGTAGTCTACTTACTAAGAATGACTTAGAGAAGCAGACAGTATGAAATGGTGAAAAGAAGGAGTGAATGAATATAGAAGAAAAGAAAATGTAGGCAACATAATCCATTTAAAAAGATACTATAAAAAGTTTTCACAGGTATTTGGATTTGAAATGGAATTAAACCGCAAGAAATTGCTTTGATTCTAATAAGACAAAATTAAAACAAATTTTTAAAAATATTGATGTAGATTTGCATGGTGTCTGTGATAATTTTAATCATCTTTCTAATGCAGCTTTTCCTCCTTTGCCTGGTTATGAAATGAAAGCTTTTCCCATCTCTTTCTTTCTCTGAGGTATGCCCAGTGCACCAAAGTTGGAATTAATTTCATGCAGGAAATTCAACCAGATGGCAGCTATCAGTATGCTGAGAAAGCAGATATAAAGCAAGTAGAGCTTTTTCTTTTTAGAAAATATCTTATTTTCTTGTTCTAGGCATGTTTTTAAAAATTCCACATTTTCAGCAGTGCTTGAGATGATCTTGAATTCACTGCAGTGCTACTCCTTTGACAACCTGTCCTAGGGTGACTTTATGATGCTTGTATCCCCAATCATCTGTTCTATTTGTGCTGTACAGTAAGTTCTGTACCTTTAAACTGGCTCTGGGAGCGAAG